>RQTK01001206.1:100235-135009 GCA_003991915.1 Elysia chlorotica | reverse complement strand
TCATGTGAGGTCTATTTTGATTAAACCCAATTTCCAAGAGAAAGGGAGCAGTGCGTGGGTGGGAGTAAAAAAATGTTCAAAAAGCTTGCAGCATGAGTGGACTTTGATAAAAATTTCTAGAAAAGCCTGCAACCCACAGCATGTTTTTGTTAGGTATCTCTGCAGACTCTACAGTGACATAGTTGGGTCATAGACCACAGGAGCATGCAGTACTGTGACTGATTGTTCACTGAAACTAGGCTATACCCAGACATCTATATAAAATGTATGTTTTATCAATAACTGTTAAATTAAAAACCAAAAATAATATAGTCGAGCAGTATTGGAAGGGCAATTATAACACCAATAGCTCTCCAAGTAAGAATAATGTAAAGACAAACCCATGATTCTGTCCTTATAAGACTATGATGTTTCAGTCTATGTTTTTATAATTACCCTGGTAGAAAGGTAAATATCAAATCAACAAGACTGAATTGCTGTACCTTCCTTCTCTTACAGAGAGGCCTTTTCCCCAGCCTGACTGCCTTATTAGGAGGATATTTAAAATCACATCAAAATAAAATTACTCAGTACCATCAAGTTGTATCTGTTGACATATTTTCAGGTAAGGTCTGTTTTGATTAACTTGCATTTCCAAGAAACAGGGAGCTATGCATTCAGAAAATTCCAAGGTACCATTATATCTAAATTTCAAGTTTGTACCTTGAGTAGTTAGGGCGGAGAAGACAATAATTTCACCAGTTCACAAATATATAAGATAAATAAAACAAAAATGGTGCCAAATAAAGGCAACAAATATATATTAATTTGTAACAGAAGCATTTGACTCTGAAATATGTTTGAAAAATAATTCAAGTAAAATTTTTGCATAACTTACAAAATGTATTCATTCGGCTGACAAACAGTGGTGGCTACACCTCCAATTGTCATCCATGGATTGATGACGGTCTGCCCTCCAGTCACTTGGCTTCCAGCTTCTTCGGCTGCATCCTGTAAGAACAGTAACAACAGAAATAATAACAAGAGCAATAAGAACAATAACAACAATAAATAATAATAATAATATTAATAATAATCAGGGCTGCCACTAAAGTTCGATGAAATCCACTGATTTTCCGCGTGAGGGAAGAGGCCCCTGGTGCTTCCAGGGCAACACCCGTTTTTTTGTGTGTGCAAAATTTGAATTTAAAGTTTCCTATATAACACAAAATTTACAGACTTTTTAAGTGGCAACCCTGAGCTTTTAAAGATCCAATCTGGAAAAATCATTAAATTTTACTCTGGGAAACGATGCAAAGTGCAAAAGGTGTAAGGCGCTAAGGATTGAAAGATTTCGTATTGACAAACCTTGAAACCTCTCATGATGATTGGAATGATGACATCTCTCTCCTTGTCAGTCATCTTGTTGCTACAAGATAGCAGCATCAGCATGTTGTCGCACTCCGTAACACCCATGGCATAGAGATCACTTAGCACATTAGCACATGTGATTTTACCCTGAGAAGATGCACTTTTTAAGCAGCATAAATAAAATGCCAAAAAGAACAAAATGACAAATATAATACTAAGTTTGCTCTATATCAAATGAATATTCCTATTTCAAATTTAAAGCCGTTAAAATTTTTCTAGGATTGATGTGTTGAGTCTATACTGAGAATATAAAAAAAATCCAATTATGTTATAACTATTTAATCTACTTTACAAATTACCATCTTAAGTCATCAACTATATGTTATCCTAGTACTGATTACTAGAGGGATCCTAAGGAGAGTAAACACATTTTAAGCAATCAAATAATTATAAAATGAACAGCAAAATCATTAAATTATCCAAACCATCATGTAGGGATCATCAACAAGAGGGTAGAAGAAATCTGTGGTTTGCACCAAGGATAAACCACCATGACGCAGAGGGGTGATCGAAGCATCCATTCCAATGCCTTAAACAGAAAGAGAGAGAGGAGTGTGAGATGTTGTACACATTTTAGCAGTAAGATAACTAAAAATCGTGTCATTACTGTCAATCAAATTTTCAATGTATATTAGTTTACTTTGAAACCTGAAAGCATGATGTTTCTCTTGCGAAAAACCTTAAGACGGACTAAGGTGCTCTATACAAATGAAAAACCATGAATTGAATGCAACCTGGTTCCACAAAAAATGCAATTATAATTTAATTAATTAGATTAGCAGCATATTTTGGCGTTTTTTTGCAGTATGGCAGTATACTTTTATGTTTTGATTGTACTGAATATACATAACTGATCCTCCTACCAAATTGCCTTTCATTAAAGATTCATTTTTAAAGCTAGAAAATAAGTATTGAAGTAAACATTGCACATATAATGCTAAAATACCACTTAAGTTATCTAGTTGCTAACCTACGCAATGTAGATATATAATTTTTTTTTAATTTTAAGTGCATTGTACATAGTGCTCCTTTACATGAATAATTATAGCTCAATAAAGCTCAAGATACATATAACTTTATTAGGCTTTGTTCACTTTCAATTATTATGAGACGCCATTGCTAGTTGTTTAAAAGTATGACAAGTTTTAGAACATTATAATCCTATTCCTTGTATCCATTGGGATCTATATTTGAAATCTGGAGTTTCTGATGAGTAATGACTTTACCACAGTGTCCTTTTAATAGTTTGCTTTGAGCAGCTAGGAAAAGTTTACATATATTGTATAGGTTTTATATTATAAGCACTGTTAAACATGCGCATTGTACATAGGCTTGCTACATATGATTTCAGGAGAGAGGCGAGAAATTGAGTCCTATGCTGTGAGCAGGAGCTTTGTGGTGCTGTGTGAGAGATATACTGTTTTTATTAAGTACTATGTTGTGTTTTATAGTCTGGCTTGAGTCTTGAGATTTCTTTACCCAAGTTGGACAAAAATCTGGAACTTGACAAATTTAACCGCATAAGGATCGGCTAGAAATTCAACGTATGTTATATATCTAAAAAAGAAAAAAAATATTCAAAATTACACACTTCAGGCTGACAATGATGACTAACATCTTGGATTGACAGACTAAATGTAGAGGTGTAGCCATACTACATCATAATAAATAGCCTAGCTCCTTCCTAACCAAATTCTTTTCTAGAGATGAAGATTGCAGTAATTGTTTTATCATTTACTCTTTGTTTCAATTTCTATTCCACTGGAAGTTGCGTAACTTAGAAACAAAATACTGACTTCTAAACAACTACAAATTTTGAAGGGAAGCATGTGGATGTCTGAAAAAAGTTACTATCAAAGTAATATTTAATATAGAGTAATGATTTTGGGAAAACTGAGTAATGCAGTGTAAGGAACATATCTTGTTGGATTTGACATTTGTCTGTACAAGCGAATGAATGCTGTTACAAAGAAATTAATTTTCACACACTTATGTTTACAGTGCATGTTACTGTGTATTTCTTTTTACTTCTGTTTTTTTTTTTTAAATTAAGAGGGGAAGGGGAAGAAATCTAGAACAGATCTCTAGATCTAGACTAGAATCTATATTAATTTTAAATTTAAAGATAACCCAATATATCTAAATCTCTATAGAATTTAGACTCTTGAATAACAAAAAAAAATAGGTAGGCTAGCCTAGAATAGGCCTATTTGAACATTTCCCATTCATGAATGAAACAGGTTGACCTAGCCTAGGTTCAAGGCCAGTCCAAATACCATCTAGCAGGGCATCCCTGGTTGGTGGGTGAGGAGGGGTCAAAATTTCTTCGTTCGAAAGGGCTTAGACTTGGTAAAGAAAAGCACTCATCCGAGTGATCCAGACAGAAATATCTATATCTAGTACATGTATCAAAAATTCCAAGCTAATCTACTGGGGGTATAGATCTAGATTCTATTTCCATACCGGAATTAAAAATATGTGGGAAACACGATTGGACTTTGACATCGAGAACAGCCCCTTTGCTCCCTTACTCAACAGATCTACAATTACAAATAAATATAATACTTACCAACGGATGGAGAGGGCGTTGTGTACTGAAAATGAGATTGTTCCGAATCCTGAGCATTGTTGCTGTCCTGTGAAAGTCCCTCGAGAAGTTTGAGCAAAACATCTTGAGGGACTTTACACCCTCATCCCTTTAGATCAGCGAACTTAGTGAGTCGGAAATTGGGATCCAACTCATGTGCCAAAGGATCGAACGGACGACGCATCTCCATTTTCAAAGTAATTGCTCTCAATAATGATCTGCAACCCTGTGAAAAAAAGTTGTAAGCATTAAATATATGCACATGCCATAGCTTCAAAGAAGAGAGATCAACAAACAATACATAAATGTCTTATATTTTTACAAGCAATTGGGCTTTTACCTCTCCACAAAATGGCTACCTCCCCGGCAAGCGGTAAAATGCCCGTATGCTCAAAATTCGACAGCAAAATCGAGGCGCGTATGGGATAGCGACCTTGAAAGGGATCGTTTATTGAACAAAATGCCTAATCATAGCGCGTCTCTAATAATTATTTTAAATGTATTGTAATTTAGACGGAAAGTAATGTTAGAAGAGTAATAACAAGAACAAGTTTATTTTCTTCTTTCTTGTTCGTGAAATATTTTTAAAAGATTATAAAATCAAAAACATGTGTGGTAACATTAAAAATACATTTTCTTTTCTCATTTTGAGGGGAAAAGAGATTGCTATCTTCGAGCTCCTCGAGTAAAAAAAGAAAAAAAACAGAAAGACTTTGGGTTAGCTCATTTTTTTAAAGTCTATGTAAAAGAAGAGACCGAGACACGACATACTCTTGTAACTTACCGGTGTTGATGTTCTTACATTTCATCATTCCGGGTGTGCAGAAAACGCAGGAAAGATTTGAGGGAATGTAACAATATGAACTTTTTTTTTTTAAAAAAAAGTAGTCTCTTTCTAATAATTAATTTTGTGTATAAGAAAACCCCCAATAATTTTAGCAATTTAGTTATGTAGGCAAGAGCGTCACATAAAACATGATTGTGATTATATTATCGCCTGGTCCACAATCGATATAGCAATCCTTAGCATCATTTTACAATACAGAATAGAATCACTAGGCCTATCACCAGGCGTCAGTTGAAGGCCAAAATTCAGAAAACATGTCCCAATGTACTTAGTGAGTGATGTTTGGTATTTGTTCTCTTAATTCAAAGACTGGGTTCGCATCTCTTCATTTTCAATACATTTTTTTTACGTTTGGTCAAGTCATGGATAATCTTTTGGAGAAGGCAGACGAGGCCAGGATTAAAAAATAAAAAAGGACTGTGGTTAATTGCGGAGGAAGAACAAAATTATGCACAAAGGCGGGGAACAAGAAGCAAACAAACGAGTAACGTTGTAAACAAAACCGATTTATGGATTTTAAAAACTGTTTAGAGCCATGTAAGCCGGTTTGCATTTATGGTAACGGTTATAATGCAAAGAATGATCCAGTTAAGATATCGGAAGCCCCACAAGTGTAACTTTGAAAATCAAAATAGGCCTACTGAAAACACGTGTATGGCCGATCATACGTGTAGAAGCTATGGCTCCATTAGGCCTATTTGAAAAACTGACGAAAACCCGACTTATTACGGGAGACTATTACGTATAAGTAGGCTAATAAAGAACATGTTTTTATATCGAACGAAAGAATACTTAAAGAGCTGCAAATGAACAATCATCTCCTTCAATAATTACAAAAAAGGAAAATAAAACACAAAATACTGAGGATACAATCAGAAACCAACAAAATCTTTTGTCCGATCTCGTCCCCTACAACAACATCAAAGCGCTGCACCCCCCCCCCCCCTTTTTTTTTTTTTCCCCCACCCCCACTCCCTGCCCCCCCCCCCCCCCCCCCCCCTTTTTTTTTTTCCAGCACCACCCACCTCTCTCACACTATGACCCCAGTGTAGTAACATATTGAGCTATTATAGTAGGCCCTATTAACTTCATGAAGGTTACGAATACAATATACCGCTCCATTATCAAACACTATACTGTACAAGTTACTATGTTTACTGTGTACTAAACTTGCTCTCTTTTTTGTTTTCTGTAAGAAACCTTCAATTCATTACTTTTTTCTTTTGCACATTGAAAAAAAATCTCTCGCGGCAATAATTGTTGGAGTACGGTATTGCAATGAATTAATAACTCTTTATAAATCGTAACAATAACAAAAATTAAGATAAATGCTGGCGTTGAGTGGAGACATTACAATAATTTAAATCTTTTCTTCCTTCATAACTAGGCGAAACAATAGTACAGCGTGAAGTTCCAAGCCAAAACTTAATATTGAAAATGAATAAGAAATAATAATTGTTTTTACCTTTGAAACTTTTTGAATCCGAGACACCGCTAAGCGGTGGAGATTTTATTTTACTGAACACCGTAACACAGCTTAAAAACCATGTAGAGATTTAGATCTAAAGAAAATAAGAACTAGGCCTACTTATAAACCTATAATTGTGATTATAGACATTGTGGGTCTAGAAACTATTTACGGCTCAGGAGACTAGGTTAAGCCTGAGATGTCCCAGTTACAGTTATGAACCTTTGGATTTCAGTCATTTTTAAGATGAACTTTTGACTGCCTTTATCTTTAGGTGACGTCATAACACCACTGATTATTAAATTTTGGAGAACTGCATGTGTCACAACACAGCGTGTTTGTTGCATAATATTTATAATCACAGTAAAAGAAGTTAAATTTTCTCTTCTATTAGTTTGGCAATATTGATAGTCCCACTAATATGAATGATGCCCGAAGCCTAGCCTAAACAAAACTCACAATCTAGATTGCATTTTTTTCCCTCGTATAATTTTGTAGAAAATGTCGTTTTTCCAAAAAGAAAAATGCATTCAATGTGTTTTTTCCCTTACTTACAATATACTTCTTAACTAATGCTCTGACACTTAATTTTTTTTCTGTATATCAGTTTCAATAATTATGATGCAACAGAATTTCCGCAAGTTAATTAATTTTGAAGATTATATCATTGTTGTTTTGCCAATGGACATGAAAATTTAATATACAAATAGAAATAATCTCTCCCCTCCCCCCCCCCTCTATGTGCATGCATCGTTGTTTGAAAATTGTTAATCAAACGTTTCGCAAAATTTGAATGTATTTTGCCTTGGGCTGAAATGAATGAACCTCGACATTCGAGATAATATTAATCTATCCTCTAAAAAAAGTTTGTCTACTTTAAACATTATTTTACTTCAACTCATTATGTTTTAAGCCTCTTTAAGTAAATGAAAAAAAAATAGGTCTTGATTTTTTAAGGTCTGATTTTTCAGAGATTATTTTAGAATATTACTAATCTACACTAACATAAGCAAAATAAGAAATATGTAGGTTACGCCTGCAGTTTTTTTTTAATTAGAATATTTTTTCGCTTTAAGTAACATAATTACAGTTGAAAACATTGTGTTTTTTTTTCTTTTTCTGTTTTCTGTTGTTGTTTGTTTTTTCTTGTATATGTGTGAAAAAAAAGAGAAAAAAAAAGCAAAAGACTGAGTATCGAATTAGCGGCGTGGAGTGCCACTCAGCCCGAAGACCTTGTGACACATAGCTCATCAGCTTTAGGCTCTGAAGAAGTGACCAGTTTTAGTGTCTTGGTCGTTTTCCACACCGCCACGGCTCAGCCCGACAGTCACAGCTTTAAACAGCTAAATAAACTTACTTGCATTCAATCAAAAATGGACATTCCAGAGGTTATTTTCGCAGTTCGCGTCTTAATTATGGGAACTTAGTAACGTCTAAGGGACAGTACTCCGTGCGCTTTGGTATTACACATAGATCTACCATGTTACTGTAAGAGAACCCTAAGAAAGAATGAAAGTTAGGGACTGTACAGACGAAGGATTTTTTCCATGCGTATGTCCTTGGAATTATTTCTGTTCAGACGGCGTGTACTTTTCGCAGAGTCAAATATACACAAGCAAACGCATGTGTAGTTTGCACTCTGTTTTTTAAGAGTGTTCAGACGTTGTGTATTTTCCGAGTGTATATTTTGATGCGATGCGCATCGACTGTCACGTGATCTTGTTTGTTTGACGGCATCGATCGAAATGGCGGCATACAATGAAGACCAGAAACCTAGATCTACGTCTGCTAGCGAAGAAGAACAATGGAGTACCAGTGAAGAGGAAGATGCAATTGTTTTCTGCTCTTACAATCTCTCCCAGCAAAACGGAAAAAGAGCAAACAGAATTTTTTTAATAGCCTGGATTTTTTATATCATATAAAATTGGTCGTTCCTCCAGACATTATATAAAGGCTTCTGCAGTCGCCATTTATGTGTTTGTTTTGAAGACCGCGGGTCACTAGGGTTCACGCATGCGCAGTGACCCCTTGATTGCATGTGTATATCAGAGTCAAACATACACATGCGAAACAGACTGGTGTGAACACTCTGGTTTGGTGCATGCCGAAAACAGAGTGAAAAATACACATGGTCTGAATGCTCTGGACGTTTGTGTATTTTTGACTCTGATATACACATGCAAATTGGCTGCGCAGAGTGGTGTGAACAGAAAATAAAATATACACATCGAAAATACACGCGGAAAACATACTGGTGTGTACACTCACTAAGGGAAACTATGCAGGCGTTTATGTACTGTAGTCGCGTCTTAATAATGGGAGCTTAGTAACGTCTAAGGGACAGTACTCCGTGCGCTTTGGATGCAAATGTGTTCTCTTTTTTCGCACATTCAGTTTTTATATGATTATGCTTACGCTGTGATCATCATCATCAACACCAACAACAGCAGCAAAAACAACAACTGCAGCAATAAAAACAACAACAACAACAACAACGAACATAATCAGCAAAAAAAATCTCCTATCAAGTCAGTTTTTGAATCGACAAAAAGTTATTTGCATGAATGGTCTCCCTTGCACAGGTGCATGACCTACTTTTCACATTTTTAGTGACATTATTGTGACAGGAAAACTACGAAGTACGAACTAGGAAAACTGAGAACTTGAAGTAGAAGAGCTTCAAGTTAATTTTTACTGCATCGTTGTTTGAAAATTGTTAATCAAACGTTTCACAAAATTTGAATGTATTTGGCCTTGGGCTGAAATGAATGAACCTCGAAATTCGAGATAATATTAATCTATCCTCTAAAAAAAGTTTGTCTACTTTAAACATTATTTTACTTCAACTCATTATGTTTTAAGCCTCTTTAAGTAAATGAAAAAAAAATAGGTCTTGATTTTTTAAGGTCTGATTTTTCAGAGATTATTTTAGAATATTACTAATCTACACTAACATAAGCAAAATAAGAAATATGTTTAATATGCCATGTATTAGAAGATTTTTTTCGCTGTAACATGATTAGTTGAATACATTGTGGGTTTTTTTCCTTTTCTTTTTCTGTTTTTATTTTCTGTTGTAGTTTGTTTTTTTTCCTTGTATATGTGAAAAAAAAAAAAGCAAAAGACTGAGTATCGAATTAGCGGCGTGGAGTGCCACTCAGCCCGAAGACCTTGTGACACATATCTCATCAGCTTTAGGCTCTGAAGAATTGACCAGTTTTTTAGTGTCTTGGTCGTTTTCCACACCGCCACGGCTCAGCCCGACAGTTACAGCTCTAAACAGCTAAATAAACGTACTTGCATTCAAAAGTGGACATTCCAGAGGTTATTTTCGCAGTTCGCGTCTTAATAATGGGAGCTTAGTAACGTATAAGGGACAGTACTCCATGCGCTTTGGTATTATACATATTGATTCCCTTTGTATGCAAATGTGTTCTCTTTTTTCGCACATTCAATTTTTATATGATTATGCTTACGCTGTGATCATCTTCAACAGCAAAAACAGCAACAATAACACTAGAAACAACAACAAAAACAACAATACCAGCAAAAATCTCGTCAACAACAACGAACATAATAATTATTGAGCATAAATTCCTATCAGGTCAGTTTTTGAATGGACAAAAAGTTATTTGCAAGAATGGTTTCCCTTGCACAGGTGCATGACCTACTTTTCAGATTTTTAGTGACATTGTGACAGGAAAACTACGAGTTAGGAAAACTGAGAACTTATGTAGAAGAGCTTCAAGTTTAGATGGAAGAAGTGGTGGAGAAACGGAAATCACAAGAGGGAAAAGCCGAACAGAGAAACATTCGAAGCTCTGACCTCAGGTAAGGGAAAAATAAGCTTGTTATAAGGCTTCCCCGGAAAGTAACTACAGAATACTATGATTTAGATAGATCTTCATTAATTTAGTTTGTCTAATATCGAAAGAACCTAGGTTATTCAACGGGACAGATGCGTTTTTCCCACGATATTCAAGACTCCATTTCCGGGTTATACATAGTGTCATCTATAGACAATTTCTCTAACTGGTGTCCAAATACCTAGATCCAAATTTTTGGTATTGCCACTTTCTAATGTTCTATAAGATGTATATCCAATTACAGTCTTAGAACTAACAATCTCAAAAGAGAAAGTCAAATATGAAAATAATGAAGTCATAGATCTATAGATCTCTATCTTTTAGTTCTCTTCGTGATCTCAGTCTAATGCTATTCCCCCTCATAAAAACAAACGGTTATACTTTTCTGTACATCGCACTAAAAAGAAACAGACACAAATGTTATATTCGACTACTTTTCCACTCTTAGTTTACTGTGACATTGTATGTATGCCCCCAAGCCTTAGTAGCCTCTCGAGCAATTGACGTTCATTTGAGATTTGGTTTTATTTTTGATATAAACAAATTATTGTATGAAGTACAAAAATACCACAACACTGCCTGAAAATAAAAACGTCAGAACATAGTTTTATTCAGAGTAAACAGAATATAGAGGGATATTTCTAGGTTAAAATGCATTGGATAAAGAAGAAGCACAACAGATAGATCTAGTAAAAATAGGTTCAAATTCGTCATCTCAGCATGAGGAAAAGTCTTGACTACTGTTTTGTCTGTGTCTTTCACACTTTTCTAGTTATTTATCGCCTATTTTGACGCTTGCTGATTGCAGCATGTTATGAAAGGGTAAAAGAATTAAAACAATTTATATGATAATCTTTTAAAATGGTAAAGCACTGTCTTAGGGCTTTGAAAAAAAACTCTAAGATATAATCAATTTGTAAGATCCTATTGTCTTAATGTTATCTAAAGAGTTTAAAACAAAAACGGTAAACATAAATAATTCTAAGAATGAGATACATACTGGACTATTTTGTATTTTATTGTGAAATGATTTTTTCTAAATATAGAACCATTTAATTTTTCTATTCCACACAGAAATGCCACAATGAGGAGAGAAATATTACTTGTTTTGGTGCTAGCGATTGTCGGGTGCAATGCTCAACAGAGTAAGTAAAACATCAGCAGTGGTTTTATAATTTGTGATTCATAGATCTTTTTAGTTACAGAATTTATTGATGCAAGTTTATACAATTTATGGCCAACATTACATCTGTGTGCATTTAAAGGAGCGACTATACCAACTCATACATACATCTCAGCCAGACACTGACAGTATGCAGCCAATATTTTTAGCGATTTTTCGTTCCTTGAGATACACAGAATGACAGCTTCCGATGCCGGGCGGACAATCTGTGTTTTGCGACAGGGAGACAAAATTTGATCTTTGATGGTCTGTGTTGGACACCCGCCATTGTTTTCCGGCTCTCGATTCATAACTTTTAAACTCACTTTTCTCAAGAATGCCTTTATTAGTATTGACCCAAGTATTTTATTTAGTCTCAGATAGTAATAAAATAAGGTCACAATAAAAATGACTTATGAAATAAGCTTAACTTTTGAAATATTTGAAAATGTAGCTATGTGCGTAACCACTGGGCACGCTTTGACCTAGATAGCTGGTTACGCCAGACTCTAGCTTTGCGTGTGGTACCTGTGTGAAGAGTGGTTTGCCGCTGACCGTCGACCTTGATCCTGGTACACATGCATCGGCTGGCATCTGTGTTGCCTGGGTTGTTTAAATCAAGACAGCGTACTTTGTTATCTGTGAATGACGGCACACGCTTGCCCTAGTTAGGTGTAGCTAGGGCCTAAAATATACACAAACTCTTTGTGTTTTTTATAGCTATTCATTATGTTTTTCTTTTTTTTTTTACATTTCATTTGATAAGTATTTGAAGTTGTATTTTTAGTTCTATAAGTTTTAGATTACCTGCTTAATACCATTGAAATGAGGTAATTTGGCTTAAATTTGAATATATTTTATATCTCCAGAAATATAAATATGTTTAATTTTTTTAAATCTCAATTTTTATTGGTCAGACTTACATATTTGTGTGTGTGTTGTGTGCGACTTTAACTCTTTCCTTTTTCTCATTTGAGTAAAATGATAACATAAGAGTATGTCAAATGATCATCGATTGAAATTTAGTTCATTGACAATTGATATGCATATAATTACATGTTTAATATTTCACTTCCATTCCTGATTTAATACTTAAACCCAGTCATCTGTATTATAGTATTGGACAGTACCTATGCTGTTAATAATTGTTCTCCCTGTGCACATCTTTTTGCGAAATATGCTGGTGAAAAAGAGAAAAACAAGAAACAAGTAAAAAAATACTCTTTTCTTTATCGCTATTAGTGCAGAAATTCAAGTCAATGCAAAAAGAGTTTAGTTTAGTAGGCTATAGACTAGTTGAATCATCTTATTTCCATGTGGAACATTGGGACACAAATGCAGATTAATCAATGTGTAAAATTAATGTCTATATAATCTTATGTATTTTTTTCCTTTGATCAGGCTGTCCGTCAAATCTTGGTTGGAACATGTTCCGAGAGAGCTGCTACAAATTTGAAGCTTTCCCAAGCATCGTGCAAAGTGGTGCTATGGTCATTTGCCAGCAGGACGGGGCTCACCTTCTCAGTGTCAATTCTTTTGCTGAGCACGAGTTCATTACAAAATGGCTCCTTCAAAATGATATAAGAAGGTAAAGTGTCCAATTTTTTCTTAAGCCAGTGATGCCGATTTTCAGTGTAATTTACTGATTTTCAATTTTAAAAAAAGGTTGGCGGATCAGAATTTGGTATAGATCTGTCAAGGGGTTATGCTTGGTGATTCATTCAATGAGTTCCACTGCTTTTACTCTTTTTTTAAAGTGAAAATGTTTAAATAAAAAAAAAAAAGACCCAGTTGGCATCACTGTTCACTATGTACTTGAACTTTAGGGGCCGTATTCATGTGAAGGCGTAGGCCTAAAAGTCAGACGTAACCTACGTTTGAAATTTAAAATTTAGTCTTAAAACCTATTCATGGGATTTTTCTAGTAGGGCCTTCTAAATTTGATGCAAATTTACACCTGATCCGAGGCAGGGCTAAGAGCTATAATATTGTTGTGAGTCCATCTAAAGCCTATAAAAAAAATTAATTATTATTCCTTCTGTGTTGTTTTAGTCAGATTTTAGTTGTTTTATATTTTTATTTTACTGTTTGGGCACACCTTATTCACGCATTTTTATGACTTTTCATAAGATCTACAATAGAGTTTCCCAGCATCGCAAAATGGTTAACCATATTTAAGAAAAGTATTCTTTGGAGAGTTTCCAAGTATCATATATTTTCCATTTTCTTGTTATTTAGTGTTGATTGGGTCACATGAGTGAGTTTAGTGATATCTTTTCAATTTAGAAACAATATAGATTTACCATGAGTCGTTGAGAAAGAACATTCTTTTCAGACTTCCATAGTGTCATGGGGACGAACTAGCTTACAGTTACAATAACAGTCTCCAACCCGCAAAGTGTCATATTTTTCCCTTTTCTTGTTGTTCAGGGTTGACTGGATCACCAGTGGGAAGTCTCGGGAGACTAGTGTTTTCTGGGATGGCGACTCGACAATATCGACCACGCTTTACTACAAGAAAGGCGGAGCGCCAGCAAATGGCACAAGCTTCCCTGTCGTTTACACATACACAGGTATCTTTACCAATCTGGTATAAAGCAAAATTCTTTATCAGATTGCTAATAAAGAGGGCAAACTGGCTCTGAGAACCATTTTATCCCCTACTGGCAGAGTCGGTGTCAGTATAAAGAGTCCAGGTCTCCCCACTGTCTCGCACGTGGCAGCACAAAAAATTGTCAGATGTTAGTCTTAGGACCGATCCACAATATCGCCTTATAGTGCTGACATTGGACGATAAGCAACTAACAATCTTGCTAATAAAACTATTAGTCGTGTAGCTTTTTGTGGAGCAAGGTATAATAGGGATGGGTTATCAAGAATTTCTCAATTGCTTTATAGCCGGGGCTAAGTAAGGCTGTTTTTCACCAAATAAGAAAAATTTGTAGCATATAATTATAAATAGTTTGTCAAAGTCAAGATTTCGTTTAGAATTGTTTAATATAACGTTTTAAGTGACATGTCTAGTTGGTGTGGACGATTTGTTATTTACCAACATTGGAAACATTAAACAATTGTATCATGCATAAAGTCAATCTTGTCACACCATATCATTCAAGGCCTATTCCTTGTGGACACTGTTTCGGGATATTTTTGAAAATTTATGAACTTTTAAAGCTTTGATATTTATTTTTTTTTCAAGTGGAAGATGTGCAGCTCATGCAAAAATATGGGGGCACAGGCTCATGCTTATGCGCTCAACGAATGTGTGGGTTTGTGGTATAAGGTTAAAATATTAAACTATTTAAGATTGGCTCTCTAAGCATACAGTTTTTCCTCTGTCTTGACTGTCATCTCCTTATCAAACTGAAAATGTCAATAGAGTGTACTACACTTGTATTGAACTCTGACAATTTGATTTTCACTGGTACAGTGTATTGATCCTCACCCTTGACGCCCAAGCCTTCTTTCTCTTTGTTGATTTTCAAATGACATGTTGATTTTCGGATATGTTGGATCTTAACTTTAGCCCCCCAGTGACATCAACGTATCACTATCAGTGGTTGACTGTGTTTTCATTCGCCATTGTGCTACAATCCTGGCATGTCATTTTTCGCTTCTTCTCAGATAATCAAAAATAACTGTTATATTCCCTTACTTCTGCTTCATATTGGGCCAAGTTTCTTATAAGATAGATAAAAAACCTAATTGCACATTTTTTAATCTGAAAGTTTAGTTAGATAGATCTCATTTTTACCTTTACCACAATGTGAGACAATAGACCACTCGCATTTTGACATAAGTCTCACATACGCCATAACTATAGCAATCTGACGATGTATAGATCTTAACTTCTTCCCACAGTGAGATCAAAGTATTAGTAGTTGAGTGTAGTTACATATAGGCCCCTATACCTTTATTTCATTTCCACAGGAACTGAGTATCTTTGGGGCGTAGGCTCAGCAACCAAGCAATATGCCTTCATTTGTGAGATCAAGCTGAATGATGTCTACAAAATTATTCAAGAATTCAGAGATTTTGGTGAGATTTTATTTTGTTTTGTTTATTTTCCTTCGTGTTATTGTTGTTGACATTGCTTTACTCTAGACAATATAAATGTTCTTGCGGTTGCTGTTCTTTTCTTTACCCTATTCCCTTTTTTCCTCTTCCTCCTTGTCACTATCATTTTCTTGCTATGCCAGAGACTCTCAAAGCAAAACAGACAACGGTCGTGAACTGGTGCAAGTGAGAGAGCATTGGTCTCCCAATCAGAAGGCCCCAGTTCTAAACAAACAGTCGATTAAAATTTAGTTGTCTAACTTGGTCTACTGGTTAGGTCTATGCTAGTATAATTTGACCAGCTGAGACAGGCCTCCTGGTATCCGCACACTGTCTCTGTGTAGCAGCACATAAAATTGTCAGACATTGGTCTTGGAACCTGCCCATGATGTTGGATATTAAGAAAGCAGCTCACTCACCCACACAAAACCACACAATTCTTCTTACTTGTAGGCCTAGCCATCTGCCACTACTGCCACTCCCCATAGCAACATAATTATGTTACTCAATATTGTGAGTGTGCATTGAATGCAGTGACCCTCATTTTCCAAAAAAAATACACAGGAACTTCTAATACAAAAGTTACAGTTGTGTCCATCATCCCTCTTTTTTCGTTCTTTCTCTCATTTTGTCCTATTTTGCTCTCTTCCAGTAAAATTAATATGGACATATCTCAAAATACTTATTCCAGTACCGGTAGTTATTGTTGCGTATTATCACTGTTCGACGATTAGACATAAGTCACTTTTTTTTAGATAATCAATAACAACTATTTTATTTCCTTATTTCTGCTTCATATGGGGTTGAAGTTTGTAACAAGATTAGGCAAAAACCTAATAGTACATTTTAAATCTGAGAGTTTAATGAGATAGATCTCATTTTTTACCTTTCAGCGTTATATCACTTGCATTTTTGCATTATCTCGCATAGAGCAGCTAGTTTTATTTACCTTTGTTTGCTCACCTATTTTTAAAACATACTTTTCATGTGTATACTTGCCATCCAGACTATGGAATGGATGTAGAGAATGCAGGGGATGCTCCCAGAGGGCCTACTTTCCTTCAACAGCCGCATGATACCGCCATCCTAGGGGAAAACGTTACCAGGGTTACCCTAGAGTGCCTGGCAGACGGCAACCCCGAACCATCTTACGAGTGGGTCATGAGGAGTGGCAGTCAGTGGGTACCAGTTCCTCTCGGAGGCAGGTTAGTCTCACCCGTTGCTGCTCTGTGACCAGTATTAATCAATAAATATATATATATATATACATAGATAGATAGATATATTATTATATCTCTTCAAAGAAATAAGCACACATTGCTGCTTTGTATAAAGATAGATAGATAGATGGATAGATCATTATATCTCTCAAGAGAAAAAGGCACACGTTGCTGCTTTGTATATAGATAGATGGATAGATCATTATATCTCTCAAGAGAAAAAGGCACACGTTGCTGCTTTGTATATAGATAGATGGATAAATAATTATATCTCTCAAGAGAGATAGGCACCGGATTGAATCTCCTCAATACAATCAGGACACAAAAAGCAAAATTCGTTGGCCATATAATACGCAGACATAGTTTATAATATATTATTAGAACTGGTGAAATGAACATAAAGATAGTGAGAGGAAGACAGAGAGAAAAGATCTGGGACTAGCTAGGAAGATGACTCAAATGGAGGCAAAGGGATTGTGAAATGCGAGGACAGAGAGATGTGGAGAGACATGAGTTGAGTTGAGTTGGTTCAACGTGCAAGGTCAGAACTATTTAGGTTATATCAGACCTGCCAACATTACGCTTTGGGCGTAAATTATTACGCCCAAATGCGGCAAATTACGCTTTACGCCCGGCCCTTGCCATTATTACGCAGAGTTGAAAATGGTACGATCTAACCTTAATTTCTAGCCACTGGTTCAGATATGGTCCCCCCTAAAAAAAGACTTTGTACACACTATCGATATTACCTATCCGATTATTAGATAGTATCGGTTTCACTTTTTCAATACAATTACTATAACCACTAGTTTTATAGTTTGATTTACCGCATATCGATAGTCAGCTTTATGTATACTAGCGTCCGGTATTTATATTTCGTTTGGGTTGTGTTCAATAGTGTAAAACAAAGTTGATGTCTGCATTGCAAAGTATCAATTTGCATTGATCAATGTTTCGACCGTGACCATTGTAAGTTAAAGAAGTAAGGACTCGCCATCGTATTTCATATATAGCTTTCAGTTAAACGTGATGTGGGCTAGATTGAGGTTCTTATTACCTAACTGGAAAATTATATCACTGGTAGTATTAATCAGTCACAGTGCTTCATGTTCCTGTGGTCTATGACCCGACTCTATGTCACTGGTGCTTGTGATCAGTGCATAGGGATGTATTCATAATGATTTTTTTTTTGCTCTTGTATTTCTAGATATACCATTACAACTGGAAAGCTTGAAATCAGCAAACCACAAGAGTCGGATGAGAACTCTTACCAGTGCAGAGCCAGCAATGATGTTGGTACGTCTCTCAGCACCTCTGCGCAGCTTTCCTTTGGCTCCCTCGGGACCTTCAATCGTGTTCCGTCGGCTAAAGTGACTGGTGCGGAATACTCTGGCATTCAGATCGAGTGTCCTACTATCGAGGCAAAGCCAGGTCAGTTCTGTGCTCAATCCTACTCTAAACTTTTCAGAAATGCATGATTTAAGGCCAATACCATGTGTGCGCACTGTATCAGTGAATTTTAAGACGATTATAAAAGGTAAAAGCTTTGCTTTTTTGTTGTTGTTTCCAAACGGAAGGTATGTAGATCATTACAAAGAGGTACCAGCACAAGAGCGTTTTCTTACTTCTTCCTACAGTCAAGACATAACAAAAACAACTTTTGAAGGTTTTATTTCTCCCCACAGCCAATGCATGAAAAAACTTTTAAAGAACATCTTTCTTACTTCTTCCTACAGCTAAGACATAAGAAAAACAACTTTTGAGGGTCTTTTTTTTTATTTTTCCCCACAGTCAATACATGAAAGAACTTATAAAGAACATCTTTCTTACTTCTTCCCACAGCTAAGACATGAAAAAAATTTTAAAGAACATCTTTCTTACTTCTTCCCACAGCCAAGACATAAAAAAACTTTTAAAGAACATCTATCTTACTTCTTCCCACAGCCAAGAAATGAAAGAACTTATAAAGAACATCTTTCTTACTTCTTCCCACAGCTAAGACATAAGAAAAACAACTTTTGAGGGTCTTTCTTACTTCTTCCCACAGTCAATACATGAAAAAACTTTTAAAGAACATCTTTCTTACTTCTTCCCACAGCTAAGACATGAAAAAAATTTTAACGAACATCTTTCTTACTTCTTCCCACAGCTAAGACATGAAAAAATTTTTAAAGAACATCTATCTTACTTCTTCCCACAGCCAAGACATAAAAAAATTTTTAAAGAACGTCTTTCTTACTTCTTCCCACAGCCAAGACCTATCAGTGGTACAAAGACTCTGTGCTAACCTTCATCCGACCAAATTTCCAAAAGCACACCTTTTTGTCCAGGACTGGGAAACTGTACTTCTCTGAGCTGAACCTGTCGGACCAGGGAATGTATTACTGCGTGGTGAACTTGTTTGCATATGGCTTTGGCGACAACATTGTTTCAGTATCGTCAGACAGCAAAACCAGCGAGCCTTTTGAACTCAAAGTCACGTCTGGTGGCGGTCGTTCTTTCCAGCCGGAGATCTTGAACCAGTTCCCATATGTGTTCCCACCGAGCCCTGTGAAAGGTGGCGACGTGCTCATCGAGTGCTTTGCCTACGGTACTGGTCCACTGATTTACACATGGTCCAGAACGGATAACAAACCGCTCCCTCTGGGTCACTCGTTCGACAGCAACAATAGGATTCTGTACTTGACCAAGGTCCAGCTGGCTGACAGCGGGCCGTATAAGTGCCACGTGAAGAGCACCACAACGAACCAGGAGGACGAGGCGACCACACAGCTAGTCATCCAGGCGCGGCCGTACTTCACGTATCCCTTGACCCACATGCACCTGGACGTAGGCTCGCGCCTGTCCTGGCACTGCGAGGCCGCAGGGATGCCCAGTCCCACCTACACCTGGTACAAGAATGGAAAGGTATTCACAGGTGATGTGGCGGCGGGCATCGTCGTGTCTAAGAATTCCCTTACGATCGAGAAAGTCGAAGTGGAACGGGACAGCGGGATGTACCAGTGTGGCGCTGAGAATCTGTATGGGGTTACGTTCAGCACAGCTCAGCTGCGGGTCCTAAGTGAGTCTTGATTTACTATCTCAGCCTTTTCCTAGTTAAACTTCATATTTTCAGGCAACCAGGGTGATCAGGCACACGTCAGAAATTTGACTTCTGGAGTTACTCATAGTGTGTTAAAAAGGGTCAAATGCACTTTGAGATGTTGAAAAATTTACAACTATCATTTCTGGAAATAGAGAAATTTAAATTAATCTAAAAATGGACAAGGTCGATATAAATAGTATTTTTTAAATGTTTAGACGGCTCTAGCTCAAAGCTTATAGTAGCCGCTTGTGCCTCTTTCACTCTAGTTGCCTCACCTTTGATACTACAGTATTATACAGTCATTAGTCATATATAATGTGATGTTCTCTGTTTCTTGTAAACTTGTGTGACCATGATAGTTTATTATGTAACGTGTCCGCGTCAATTTCCCTCAAAGAGACAAATAAAAATATATCTAGTCTCATCTTATTTCTTATTAAAAAAAATGTTATAAATTGCAGCAGTTTAAGATAAAGAATAGAATATTTATATGCACAAAATTATTCAACAGAAATATTCTCAATGCTTATACGTACAGATTTTCAATAACTGTCTTTGAATCTTTTGTTTGGTGCCATTGCAAAACAGAACTTTTTATTTCCATGTCATTGACAGTCCTAATTTTCATATGAACTTGAGGTCTTTAGAATCTGATAACATGTACTGCTTTAAATACCCATTATGCAATACTATTACCATTTTGATTTGCTCAATTGATGTTTATTATTACCATTTCAATGATTTTTATTTGTGAAAAGAGCTTGATAAATCCTTAATGATAGTTTGAACATTTTACATAAATGGAAGGGAATCTATAAATGTTATTTAACACAATGATAAAAAATTGGATTATTAATATAGATCATAAACACCTCATATTAGTTATGTATTTGTAAGGTTTTGGTTAAATACTAGATTTTTAAATAAAAGAGTATTCTTTCTTTTCCCAGGAAAGAATCAACATTTTTATATCAAACATAGGATGCTATTGAGAGAATGGAAATAAAATTAATTTCTTTTTAATTTTTACTTCACCTCGTTGTGGCATTAATAAAAATGCATTTTATCAAAGGCTTCAGCCATATATAGACCTATTTTATTTGATGGCTTGTTTTTTTTTTTTCTACACTACCAACCCAGAGATACCACCGTCATTTGACAAGAGACCAATGCCTAAAAGCATAACGGCAGCTCTAAATGGGGAGGTAACCATTACTTGCAACCCGGTGGCGGCCCCGATACCCAACTACAAGTGGCTGAAGGACGGCTCAGATTTGAACCTGAGCCCCATGGATGTGCAGGCCGAAGGGGTACACTATCAACTTCTCCGCAACGGAAACCTAATCATCCGCAAGTTGGCTCAGAACGATCAGGGGAGATACACGTGTGAGGTCGACAACGGCATAGGCACTGCCTCGGACTACACCGATTTGCTTGTATTAGGTGAGGACAAAAATGACATTACAATGTCACATTGTCACTGTCCTACAGTTTTGGCATATGTAACTTTTGCTATTTTTTAAATAATTGTTAAAAACTGTTTTATTTCCTTATATCTGCTTTAAATTGGATACAAATCTCCAATCAGATTAAGCAAAGAGCTATGAGTGTATTTTCAATCTAAAAGTTTATATAGATCTCATTTTCAGCTTGAAAACAATATATCACTTTCACTTTGGCATAAGTCTCATTTATGCAATAATTGTAGCACTTTGACGGTATTAGATGATAAAACATCTCAGAACGCCTAGGGCAAATACACATGCTATGTAGACAGCAGCATAGGCAGTACCTCTGACTACACTGACTTGCTGATACTCGGCGAGGATAAAAAAAATGTTAAAAATTTGGAATTTTTAAATGGAGAATGGAGAGGAAAAATCAATAATTGTAAATTTCCAACTAGACACTCCTGTAAAGTCATTGCCACGTTCCTGATTGTAAAAAATGATTTAGAAAAAAAAAGACTTAAATTTTGCGTGTCAATATAGTCTATTGTGACCTGCTGAGACAGCAGTCATGGTATCCCCGTCCTGTCTTGTGTGTGGCAGCACATAAAATTGACAGTCTTGGGGCCTATCTACGATATAGCCTATATAGGGCTAATGTTGGAGGTAAACCAACTTAACTTTTGCGTGTCAATACAGTGAGAAAGAGCAAACTGGTTTATTGTTATAGTCAGTTTGGGTTTAAGTATTGCGCCTAAAATTTTTTTACTTTCTTTAGATATTGCTGTCATAATCAATTATTTTTAGTTTAGAAAGCGAAAAAGCCTTAAAATTCTATTTTAAGTACCTTTCAATAAAACAAAACAACATTTCCACATAATAATATAATTCCTGGAAATCCTGAAATTTAGTTTTTAGTTCTAGAAATCTTGGAATTTCGAATTTTGTTTTTAGTTCTGAAAATCCTGGAATTTTGTTTTTAGTTCTGGAAATCCTGGAAATTCATTGTTTTGGTCTTTTAAATTTATATTTGAAGAGAAATGATCATTACAATGCCACTTAAAATTCAAGAAACAAATAAAGTACGAGTATTTGCCAATAAACCAATAAAAGTACTGCATGAAAATAAATTGTTAATATCCCATCAGACGCGACGACCATCTCTACTGCGCCTGCAAATGACAAAGTCGAGGTGAACCTGACGGCGACTCTCCTGTGTCGCGGGTCCCACTCTCCAGAGATTGATAACCAAATGCACACCTCGAAGTTGCTGGTCATCATCGATTACTTCCTGGAACCAGAGTACCGCCCGGTAAACATTAATAATAATATTTAAAAAAAGAATGAGAGTGATAATGACACAGTCGACATCTGATATAACGACACAAACAGGACTTTTTTTCAAAGTGCCGTTACAAACAACAGAGCACATTAAAAGCGTTTATATATACTTTTTTGTACAGGTATGTAAGATAATTGACTGTGCGGATGGGGGGGGGGCAGTAAAATGGGACACAAATCGTCAAACATGTGATGAAATATTGTTGTAAGTTTCTTCCATTCATTAAATAGTCGCCTGACAGTACATACTCCCCACCTTTCATTTCTTTGACCCCACATGAGCAGTTAACTGTAGGCCTAGGGCCTAAAGTCCTTTATAAAACAGATCCGGTCATGGCCCTTTGTGTGAAGGTCGGTAAATTAATGCTAGAAGCAGCAGTGCTCAAGCCTTGATAGATTCATGAACACACTTGCTACAGCTGCTAGATTACTCTAGATCTTTGGGAGAGCGCGGTGGTCTTGGGGTAGAACATCGGCTTCCGACGCAAAAGATCTGGGTTTGAGCCCTTACGATCTTGCTCCCTACTGGTTGGGTCGATGTCAGTATAATGTGATTGGCTGAGACAGGAGTCATGGTATTCCCGCCCTGTCTTGTGTGTAGAAGGACATAAAAATATCAGACGCCAGTCTTGGGGCCCGTCCACAATATAGTCTATAGTCAACTCAACTCAACTCCACTCTAGATCTTTGTTTCAAAACCGGCAAACTGTCTGTGTGAAAGCTGGGAAGGGGTGAGAAGGAGGGATTTGATGACTTATTTCTAGAATTCTTGGGATAGCCTAGCCCCATGCTTTTGGTTGTAGGGTGTATCGAGACAGGCATTCAGGTTGAGCGTGTGGAATAATAAATTTGGGAAATGGAAAGGGAATGAAGAAGACAAGGAAAGTCAGAAAGCGTCTATGTTCTATTTGCTACACATGATTCGTAAAGAATTCGGAAAATATCGGGTTGTACACTAAAAGAATGACCACCACAAAGCACGCTGGTGGATAAGAGACATTCTCTTCTTATTCTCCTTTTTTCTTTAGGCTTTCAATCATTCAATTCCTGCTCCTTTTCTCTCTCTCTCTCTCTCTCTCTCTCTCTCTCTCTCTCTCTCTCTCTCACACATATACACATATACGCTCGCTCCGGTTTTCTATTAATCTTTTCTATCTCTTGGCTGTGATCTCTCTTTCTCTCTCTGTCTCTCTGTCTCTCTCTCTCTCTCTCTCTCTTTCTCTCTCTCTCTGTCTCTCTCTATCTCTCTATCTGCAATGCTACTTAGACCTGTCGTTCAAATAAAAGAACGTCCAGCATTTTGTATTGAGTTGTTATTTGTTGTCTAGGTAGACATACAAAACAATAGGTTGATGCATGAAGAGAATGTTTAGAGTCAAGAATCCATCTTTATCACTGCTCAAATCTGTTAAACAAAACTCAAGTCAAGTTGGCTTTACAACAAAAGATGCCCAAATACTTCAACGTAATAATAAACTTTATTTCTATTGCGCTCTACCCTAAACAGAGTTAGGCGCACAGCGCTTTTTTCCATTACAAATACATTTGTGTTTTACTTAAAGTTCTTAAAACTCCATATGCCTACCTAGTCATAAATAACACATGTATATGGAAAACTTACGAACTGTTATGGATACGAATCAGCGGGGTTAATTCTAAGGATTAAAAAAAAATTTTGTTCGCAGGCTAAAGACAACACAAAAGCCTCTCTGTATATAATGTTGCTTTGAATAATTTTACAGATTTTTTTGTATATCTCTTTCCACAGGGCGAAGGTAACACAAAAGTTCTCTGTATATAGTCCAGGATGTTGCATTAAATTTTTCTACGGATTTTTTTTATTTGTCTTTCCACAGGGGGAAGGTAACACAAAAGTTCTCTGTATATAGTCCAGTATGTTGCCTTGAATAATTCTACAGATTTTTTTAAAATTTGTTTTTCCACAGGGCGAAGGCAACATGAAAGGCTCTCTGTATATAGTCCAGTATATGCATTGAATATAATTCTACGGATTTGTAAAATTTGTTTTTCCACAGGGCGAACCGTTGTACTTTCCGAGAGACATATAACACCGACGTGTCAAGCAGTTACTTCCCGAAATGTGAACGTGTCGGTGTTGTCGATACCTGAGGAAGAGGAACTCAGCGTATCTTGAGGTGTTAGGTGAGTCGATGATGACAATTTACTCTAAATTTACAGATTTTCAGTAAAAAATTAAAATAAAACTTGACAGATCATTAATCTGTGAAGATTTATCAATGTGTTATGTATTGATATTCAGTGCTTAGTCCACCCTGCCACCATATCTCTTCATTCAGGCCTTTTGGATTTTTTTAAAGGATAGAGTTGATTTTTACTTGAAACAGGGGGGCGGAGTGGTCCTGGGGTAGAACATCGGCTTCCGAAGCAAAAGGTCTGAGTTAGAATCCTGACGATCATGTTCCCCACTGGTTGGGTCGATGTCAGTATAATATGATCGGCTGAGACAGGAGTCGTGGTATCCCCGCCCTGTCTCATGTGTGGCAGCACATAAAATTGTCAGACGTCCGTCTTGGGGCCCGTCCACAATATAGCCTATATAGTGCTGATGTTGGACGTTAAACCAACTCTACAACAACAATAAATACTTGAAACAATTGTTTATTTTGCCTTTCAAAACTAATTTAGGTAGCAGTGCTCTGTATTCCCCTCTAATACCACTATGTTTATCCTCGTAATATTTGTGAGGCAACAAGGGTGAATCATGCACAAGTCCCTGATGTAGTTTCAGAGCTATAGCCCTCTAAAAACAGGAAAAAATCTTTTTTTTTTTCATTTACACCTTATACTTTTTCAAATAAAAGTAATTATCTCTTGTTTCTTGATTTTTTTTTCGACATCTTGAAGTAGATTTAGAGCATCTTAACCCAGTATTAATAACTTAAGAATTCCAAATTTTGACTTTATGAGGTTTCATACACCCTGGTTGCTTTGCATTTATGATTTTACAGTTCACAGCAATCATAAGATATATTTCAGTTGTTCTTTTACATTTTGTATTTGCATTTAATGGATGAAATTTATTTATTTATATTTTTATTAATTTATAAACATCAGGTCCACAGTAAAAGATTGTAATTGCTATTTTACCTTTTTTTATTTGGTACTGATAGGTGACGATTTTTTTTTGCTTATAAACTTCACGTTCACTGGGATAGATTTATGATAGCCGTTTTAATGTTATTTTTTATGTTTCATGAGTGAAGATTTTTTTATTTATATTTTTCTACCAATTTATTCATTTATGTTTTTATTAACTTAGGTATTTTTTATTCATTTACTTTTTTATTTATTTGTTTATTCATTCATTTATATATTAATATAATTCATTCATTCATTTTCTTCTTTCTCTCTTTCTTTCTTCATTTACAAATGTCAGGTCCCCCGGGTGAGCCTATGGGCGTGGTTGTGAAAACAGGTGCGGAACTAAAAATCAACGCCGGCCAAACAACAAAAGAGGAAGGCACTACACGCTACGTCCTCTGGTTGGATGGGAAAAATCATGGCAGCGACATCAGCCACTACTTTGTGCAGTTTCGGACACAGTACGATCAGACATGGCGGGTGCACCCGGATGGAAGCAGTAAGATATTTTTATTTTGAAAAAAAAATTTTTTTTTTTTTTACAGAGCTTAAGAAGTCGTCACCGTACTCGTTGGATTTGTGTTAGCACTAATTTTCTGTATATTTGCTAAGTTACTATATAATGTAAATAAAAGAAGATATCAAAATATAGCCTATATATTGCTGACATTGGATGCTAAGCAATAAAACAAACAAACAAACAGAAGAGATCAAAACTTTTCTGCATAAAATGTATTTTTTACTTTTGTCTAATAACATCTGTAGGTTATTAATCTTACAACTAGACTATGGGTGGAACTGGCTTAAGTTGGTCTTTCAATTGGGAGGTCCTAGGTTTGTAGATCATTATCAGACAAAAATTTATTTTTCAGATTCCTTCCTATACTAGTAGGGTCAATGTCAGTATAATGTGGTATACCCATGCTATCTCTATGTGGCAGCACATAGAATTGTCAGATCATAGTCATGGGACCCATCCACAATAAAATTATAAAGTGATGACGTCAGGCGCTAAGCAACAAACAAGCAAACCTAAGGAGCCCACAAATAAAGCAAAAAAAATTATATATAGCTTCTTCCGCATTTTGGTTGGCAGCTATGGTTTTATGAGTTTTTAAAGGTTGATTAAAAAACCTCAGCAAAAACAGTCTAAAGCTCCTTAAATATTTCATAAACGCTGTATTACTTAAGTTAAATACATGGATATCATAAAACACCTTCTGAAAGGAAATGTTTATCACACATGGGTAATTTATTGTTAAAAATACTAAATCCCTACGTGGCAGCATAAACATTGACATCAAGCAGGGTTTTCATTGTTTGTTTTTGTCCATTCCCTCCACCTTCATCCCCTCCTTTGGCACTCCTGGAAAAGCAGACTTACAGCTAAACTAGTTTGAGATTGCTTCTTTAATACATAACAATCTGTCACCAAATAAATACACGGATACAAAAAATTGCTAATATGTCCTTTAAGCGTTTTTAAAGCTATGTATATCTCTTTGTGAAAATATTTTTAATTTCTAAAGTTATGGATTCTGAAGAAACATAATTTTGAGTTTGAGCACGCTTCTTATTCATATGTAATCCTTCAGCTTTGTCCATCCCTCAATGCCCACGGATTTTGTGGGTTCTCAACTAGAAGTAGTAGTAATAATAATGATAATATTAATAATAAAAATAATAATAATAAAAAATAATAATAATAATAATAAAATAATAATAATAATAATAATAATAATAATAATAATAATAATAATAATATTAATAATAATAATAATAATAATAATTAATAATACCGATATACAGATGATTTATAGAGGGAAGTATCCAATAAACTCAGCTCATGGCACTTATAAACATTAAAATCTCGTTAAAAAAACGACACGACATGACATAGAGCAATAAAATAAAAATATTCTTCAAAAGCAAAAAGCATGAATTCATGCAAGAATACCATTTTCCATGCAAAATAATTAAGCTAGGCGGTGGAAAAAAATGAATTTTCAACAGCTTTTTAAAAGTCGCTACTGTATATGTAGCAATCAAAGAATTAAAATTGACCTGTTGAGACTGACTAGATCTTTCTGAATTAAAAAAAACTAATATTTGCACTACATAGTAAATTTTCGTTTTCTTCTTTGTGCATCTTTTCAGATATCCGCGGATCGAGTCTTGTAAATGATCAATTCCGTGACTTTAAAGTGGCCAAACTCACCAACTTAAAAGCCTATGCACTCATGGAGTTTCGTGTGTTGGCAAGAAACAGTTATGGCATTGGCAACCCAAGCCAGCCATCAAGTGAGAACTCTTTCTCTCGTTTTTTTTTCTTTTTTCAGTTTAACCAGCTTTGTATTTTTTTGGAAATGACTATTCACTGGTGAGTGGGGTGCGGTGGTCCTGGGGTAGAACATCGGCTTCCAACGCAAAAGGTCAGGATTCGAGCCCTGGCGATTGCGCTCCCTACTGGTTGGGTCGGTGTCAGTATAATGTGACAGCCTGAGACAGGAGTCATGGCATCCCCGCCCTGTCTCGTGTGTGGCAGCACATACAACTGTCAGACGTTAGTCTTGGGGCCTGTCCAGGGTATAGCCTATATAGTGCTGATGTTGGACGTTAAACCAACTTAACTCAACAAATATCTTCTGGTGAATTTTTTTTCAGTTAATCCAGCTCTGTATTTGTTGTGAATGACTATCTACTGTTGAATTACTCAGAAATACCACTTCTACCATTCTTACTGTGACTTTACATTATATGACCCATATTAATGGAATTTGAAGTTTTTTTCACCCTTCCTTACAAATACGGTTACGTTGGTCTTATTCATAAACTGTTTTTCAAGTGCTAAGCAATGTTAACCATGGTGCTCCATTAATTTTACTTGAAATGAAATGTGTTTCAATTATATTGTTTTTTTGGTTTTTTTTTACAAATAATTAAGACATTTTTCTAAATTACTATATAATATAAAAAAACCCAGCACAGGTCATAACTTTTCTGCATGAAAGATAACTATGGCTTTTGTTTAATATGTAATTAGGCTCATGAGCTTACATTAGGGATATTTCTTTCATAAATATTCCTTTTAAAAGAACAAAACGAACAATATTTAAGTTGTGTGATAACTAGGCATGTAAATTTAACCATTTCTAAAGATAATGTTAAGTGGTTTGTTAGACCTTTTTTTTTATGAACATTAATCAACTTGTTCTTATCGAATATGGCCTAATTATTGTGAAATAAAAAAAAAAAAGAGAACAAAGTCATACTGTCAAAGTTAATGTGGGTGGAGGTTTGTGGTTTGTAATAGTTCTTTCAAGTCCTCTCAAATCCTTTCAATGAGGGGGTGTGAAGAAAATAATCTCAACTGATTAGCACACCACCAATTGCCTATGTATACGTGAATAGTTTCTATTAAAGATAAACAGAGAGTGTTTTTAACCTTTGTAAAGTAATATTGTACTCGCCCATATTTTGGAGTGTATTCTTTCTTTTATCACAAAGGTATCCCTCTTTTTGAGGACCTTAGGTAGACGCCGTATAGGATCCCCCCAGGCAAACATTGTGGTCGTTAAGCAGAGAGAGAAGGAAACTCATTTCTCTCTCTAGATAAAGAGAGAGAGAGAGAGAGAGAGAGAGAGAGGAGAGAGAGAGAGAGAGAGAGAGAGAGAGGGGGGGGGAGAGAGAGAGAGAGAGAGAGAGAGGGAGGGAGGGAGGGAGAGAGACAGAGAGAGACAGAGAGAAAGAGAGAGACAGCAAGAGAGAGAGAGACAGCAAGAGAACAAAAGGAACTTCAGCTGGAGTGGAAGCTCTGCCTATATCTTACAAATTGTTTTTTCCCTTTCCAGGTCAGATACAGATTTCCAGCACAAACGTCTCTGTGCCAGTGAAGAATATCCGAGGAGGTGGAGGGACTGTCGGAGTTCTCACCATCGTTTGGGATGTAAGTCACTTTTAGGCTTTTCTCAGTCTTTATTTGTTATCTGCACACCTATCATAAAAAAAAATGTACAATTTTTTCACATTTCAAGGCTTATTTTTCATGTGTGCGCTAGCATAGGGAATTTCCAAATAATGATGATTTAGAATTTGTTATAATTGATTATGTTTGAAATGAAAAGGGTGCAGATACAAAGAGGTGCTAGTTCAAGCGCCTAATTATCACTAGGCACAACATGTACGTGGTGTGATGGGGAAAGATGAAAGATTTCTTCCAAAAATAATTAAAAATAGTGTCCAGACAAGTTGTAGGCCCTATGCCTGGAATCATGCAAGGTGAAAAAACAACAACAAAGTAACATTTTAAGTAAGTTATAAATATGAATTCCTTGAAGAAATGTAAGAATTTGGTTGGCAACAAAATTTAGTTTTGATCCTTTGTTTAATCATCAGCTTTTCTGATTGTGTTTCCTTAAAAAAAAACACACCAAAAAAACAAACATCAAGTTAGTTTAATGAATTCCTTTTGACCAAATGGTTGGCAAAGAGAATTGTACGTAACCCTTATTTTACATCACATGAAAGATAGACTCAGTTGATGAAGTATTACTGAGGCGGTAAATGGAAATTCGGCTATTACCTAAGTGTACTGGATGTAATTGAAGTCCTTAGACAATCAACCATATAATAATTTCACTGCACTATAACAAAACTTAATGGAGGATATGATACAGTTCGGGCTGCCAATGATAGGCTAAAGGACAGGTTTCATGAGGAATTATATCCATGCAATATTACTACTAGTACTGAGCCGTGAGTGCCAGCAACTTATTACATAGCTAGGGGGATAGAAAACATCAATTTTTATTTTGTGAGCATCTCACATACAAACACTCTGTTCTAGAGTACACTAAGAAATAGAACGTATATTTTAACTTTGCTTTTTCAAGTTTCACTCCTTAATCAGGAAAATGTATTTGTACAATTTCACCCCCTACTGGTTGGATCAGTGTCAGTATAATGTGACCAGCGAAGACAGGATTCTCTATGTGTGGCATCGCATAAAATTGGCAGTCTACAATATAACCCATGTAGTGCTGACATAGGAAGCGAAGCAACAAACAAAGCAAAACCTTGCTCAAGATTGAACTAAGGAAATAGAAATAGAATGGTTATTTTTACATTGCTTTTTAATTTCATTCCCTTAATGCTCATTCTTTTCTTCTACAGCCGATTCCCAGAGAGGACCACAATGGGGAAAACCTGAGATACGTTATCTCTTACCGAGCATATGAGGAGAATTCCGACAAACGTCAATGGGAAGTGGTAAGGTTTTTTTTAAATACTTAATTAATAGGAGTCACGGTCTCCTTGCTCTGTATATCTTTGCCTAAGGACCCGTCCACAATATAGGCTATTTAGTGCTGATGTTGGAAATTTTACTTTCAAGGATGAAAATTATGTAAATGACCATCATGTTACATATCAAATCAAGTTAAAACCTGGGCACCATCTTAGATATAGAATTGTCAATGTCACCATTTATTCCTTTCCAGATTAGAATATAACAATATACACATAAGTGTTCTTCCAATAAATAGAATTTGTAAACTACAGTTACTCCAAAATCATGCTGAAAGATTAATCACAAGAAGAAAGTGTAAAGAAGACATAACTCCTTTTCTTAAGGAACTGCTCGAGCTACCTGTCAGACAGAGAATAGAGTATAAATTGGCACTGTGCTTTGATAGAAAATTTTGTACGATATGTCACCAAAGTATCTCTCAGAACTCATAAATGTGTATTTACAAGCCTGTAAGATCATTAAGATCATCTGCTGATGACAATAGTCTTACAATGCCTGTAGTGAACCTGAAAAGTTATGGGGAAAGAGGTTTTAGCCTTGCAGGATCCAAAGTATGGAATTGTATTCCACCAGAAGTGCGACTACTACACTGTCTCAATTTAAAAAAATACCTAAAACACACTTGTGTAAATGCTTTTAGTGCTGCAACACGAACAAGCTTTTTGTTTATGCCTATGTGTATGCTTTTTTCACATAAAAATTTTTTTTAATTGGGTTATGGGACAAGAAAATTAAACTATTCATGGCATATACAATTTTTCGTTGTAAAAAAAAATTCTTACATACCGGCTAGATATTATTTTACTATGTCCTTGTGTGAGTTTGATTAGAAATCTCCGTTTTTTTGTTTTTTTTTGGCTCGGGTTATTTAGACAATGAAAATAATTATATTCATGATATTTTTGTTCCACAATGTTTAGACTTGTGTGTATTTAAATACACTTCACAAATGACATTAGTTGAGACAGAGAAAGGATACATTTATCAATGAGGCTGTATTCTCTTCTGTGCCTTTACATTCTTTCACTTGGTAGGCTTACATAATCCAAAAGGGGTGTCATACTCGTAATGTTACATGTTATATGTAAAACATAGTTGTATGCCTTTTATTAGAAATCTATAACTATGTGAGGCCTCTAGGATAGGCCTGATTCAGGTTCAAGTCGCTGATATAAGTTTCTTTAGCAAGACCCCTCTAATCACATAATATCCACTCTATTTTGACCTTTTTCTTTTTCAAATAAGAGTAATTATCTGTTCCTCGAATTTCTAGAGTTGTAATTTTTTTCAACCTTTAAAAGTGTATTAAATGCTTCTTAACAGACGGTAAATAACTTTTAGTCCGACTTTTGTCTGATTTGCCGTAGTTGCCTCACATATCAGCATAAAAATAACAATTGTGATATCCTTGTTTTGCAGAAAACTATCAGTGAAAGAGATGCTTGCAAGTACCGAGTGGACTTCTTGAGTGGCCAGACTTACCCGTGTGACTACGTGGCCGTCGTTAAGGAGGGAGTTGACCTGAACTACTACAAAAAGTATGAGGTGAAAGTGCAAGGAAGAAACGACAAAGGCATTGGACCGGATATGGTGCCTGTGATCATCATGTCAGCAGAAGACTGTAAGTTGTCGCTACTGAAGGGAGGGAGAGAGTGGTAGGGAGGCTGGGAGGGAGGGAGGGAAGGAGGGACACAGGGAGTGAAAGAGAGAGGCTAGATCTATGTGGTCATCATGTCAGTGGAAGACTGTAAGTTGTCGCTGTTGAAGGGAGGGATAGAGTGATAGGGAGGGAGGCTAGGAGGGATGGAGTGAAGGAGGGACACAGGGAGTGAGAGAGAGGCTAGATCTATGTGGTCATCATGTTAGCGGAAGACTGTAAGTTGTCGCTACTGAAGGGAGGGATAGAGTGGTAGGGAGGGAGGCTAGGAGGGATGGAGTGAAGGAGGGACACAGGGAGTGAGAGAGAGAGGCTAGATCTATGTGGTCATCATGTCAGCGGAAGACTGTAAGTTGTCGCTGTTGAAGGGAGGGAGAGAGTGGTAGGGAGGGAGGGAGACTAGGGGGGGACAGAGGGAAGGAGGGACACAGGGAGTGAAAGAGAGACTAGACTTATTTGTGTGACTATTTGGCTATTGTTATGGAGAGAGTTAAGTTGAACTACTACAAAAAAATACAAAGCGAAATGTCCAAGGAAGCAACCATAAAGGGATTGCTCCAGTTACGAAACTGTTAGTGGTAGGGAGGGAGGGATGGAGTGAAGGAGGGACACAGGGAGTGAGAGAGAGGCTAGATCTATGTGGTCATCATGTTAGCGGAAGACTGTAAGTTGTCGCTACTGCTGGGAGGGAGAAAGTGGTAGGGAGGGAGGCTAGGAGGGATGGAGTGAAGGATGGGCACGGGGAGTGAGAGAGAGGCTAGATCTATGTGGTCATCATGTTAGCTGAAGACTGTAAGTTGTCGCTACTGAAGGGAGGGATAGAGTGGGAGAGAGGCTAGGAGGGATGGAGTGAAGGATGCACACAGGGAGTGAGAGAGAGGCTAGATCTATGTGGTCATCATGTTAGCGGAAGACTGTAAGTTGTCGCTACTGAAGGGATGGAGAGAGTGGTAGGGATGCTGGGAGGGATGGAGGGAAGGAGGGACACAGGGAGTGAGAGAGAGAGGCTAGATCTATGTGGTCATCATGTTAGGGGAAGACTGTAAGTTGTCGCTGTTGAAGGGAGGGATAGAGTTGTAGGGAAGCTGGGAGGGAGGGAGGGAAGGAGGGACACAGGGAGTGAGAGAGAGGCTAGATCTATGTGGTCATCATGTTAGCGGAAGACTGTAAGTTGTCGCTACTGAAGGGAGGGAGAGAGTGGTAGGGATGCTGGGAGTGAGAGAGAGGCTAGATCTATGTGGTCATCATGTTAGGGGAAGACTGTAAGTTGTTACTGGCCTGAAGGGAGGGAGAGAGTGGTAGGGATGCTGGGAGTGAGAGAGAGGCTAGATCTATGTGGTCATCATGTCAGCGGAAGACTGTAAGTTGTCGCTGTTGAAGGGAGGGAGAGAGTGGTAGGGAGGCTGGGAGGGAGGGAGGGAAGGAGGGACACAGGGAGTGAGAGAGAGGCTAGATCTATGTCGTCATCATGTTAGCAGAAGACTGTAAGTTGTCGCTGTTGAAGGGAGGGATAGAGTGATAGGGAGGGAGGCTTGGAGGGATGAAGGGAAGGAGGGACACAGGGAGTGAGAGAGAGAGGCTAGATCTATGTGGTCATCATGTCAGCGGAAGACTGTAAGTTGTCGCTACTGAAGGGATGGAGAGAGTTGTAGGGATGCTGGGAGGGAGGGAGAGAAGGAGGGACACAGGGAGTGAGAGAGAGGGGCTAGATCTATGTGGTCATCATGTTAGCGGAAGACTGTAAGTTGTCTCTGTTGAAGGGAGGGATAGAGTGGGAGGGAGGGAGGCTAGGAGGGATGGAGTGAAGGAGGGACACAGGGAGTGAGAGAGAGAGGCTAGATCTATGTGGTCATCATGTCAGTGGAAGACTGTAAGTTGTCGCTACTGAAGGGAGGGATAGAGTGGGAGGGAGGGAGGCTAGGAGGGATGGAGGGAAGGAGGGACACAGGGAGTGAGATCTATGTGGTCATCATGTTAGCGTAAGACTGTAAGTTGTCACTACTGAAGGGATGGAGAGAGTGGGAGGGAGGGAGGGAAGGAGGGATGGAGTGAAGGAGGGACACAGGGAGTGAGATCTATGTGGTCATCATGTTAGCGGAAGACTGTAAGTTGTCGCTACTGCTGGGAGGGAGAAAGTGGTAGGGAGGGAGGCTAGGAGGGATGGAGTGATGGAGGGACACAGGGAGTGAGAGAGAG
>RQTK01001206.1:28746-59260 GCA_003991915.1 Elysia chlorotica | reverse complement strand
CAACCAACCTACCTTGTGGGCTGCCACAGTCCAGCGTATCTATAGAAGGCGTCATCATGAGCGTCTATCGGGTATTCGTCGAAGATCCCCCACCTTAGATGTGCCCATTCGTGGACCAACCAACCAACCAACCACCCACCCAACCAACCAACCAACCAACCAACCAACCAACCAACCAACCAACCAACCAACCAACCTACCTTTTGGGCTGCCACAGTCTAGCGTATCTATAGAAGGCGTCATCCTGAGCGTCTATCGGGTATTCGTCGAAGATCCCCCACCTTAGATGGGCCCATTCGTGGACCAACCAACCAATCAACCAACCAACCAACCAACCAACCAACCAACCAACCTACCTACCTTGTGGGCTGCCACAGTCCAGCGTATCTATAGAAGGCGTCATCCTGAGCGTCTATCGGGTATTCGTCGAAGATCCCCCACCTCAGATGTGCCCATTCGTGGACCAACCAACCAACCAACCAACCAATCAGCCAACCAACCAACCAACCAATCAACCAACCAACCACCCAACCACCCACCCAACCAACCACCCAACCAACCAACCAACAAACCAACAAACCAACAAACCAACCAACAACCAACCAACCAACCCACCCACCAATCAACCAACCTACCTTGTGGGCTGCCACAGTCCAACCAACCAACCAACCAACCAATCAACCAACCAACCAACCAACCAACCAACCAACCAACCAACCAACCAACCTACCTACCTTGTGGGCTGCCACAGTCCAGCGTATCTATAGAAGGCATCATCCTGAGCGTCTATTGGGTATTCGTCGAAGATCCCCCACCTCAGATGCGCCCATTCGTGTACCAAGGTCTTTTCTGGAGTGAAAGGGGAGAGTGTTTGTATTAGTCGTTTTGTGGTCAAGATTTTTTCAATTTTACATCCATTATGTTTTTCATTTTGTATGTTTTTAATTTCTGTGGCGGGGGAGATGTATGTGTGTGAGAGGGTGGGGTGAGGGGTAGCGGTAGGGGGGGGGTTACATTTTTAGACAAAAATTTGATTGAGATTGCTGAGCTCCATCTTTAAACAATCCAAACACACTTAAATGAAAACCGCAAATGATGAAAAAGCCAACATAACCCAGAGTCTTATGTAGTCTCATCTTATCTTATCCTATATCGTCTCATCTCATCTCATCTTATCTTATCTCATCTCATCTAATCTAATCTCATCTCACCTCATGGCATCTCATCTCACCTCACCTCATCTCATCTTATCTCATCTCATCTCATCTCACCTCATCTCATCTTATCTCATCTTATCTTATCTTATCTCATCTTATATCATCTCATCTCATCTCATCTCACCTCATCTCATCTTATCTCATCTCATCTCACCTCATCTCATCTAATCTCATCTCACCTCACCTCATCTCATCTCATCTCACCTCATCTCATCTTATCTCATCTCATCTCATCTCATCTCACCTCATCTCATCTCATCTCATCTCATCTTATCTCATCTCATCTTATCTTATCTAAAACTGACCTGGTCTCCCCCACTTTCTGACCACAGCATCGTCCAGCAGGTAACCAGGGGTCAGGTGGATGTAAAGACCTGGGGACCCGCACTCGGCGTATTGTTTGACGTACGGAGCATCCCCGTAGGCTGGGTTAGACCTGGGGTAGCAGCAATAGCAATGTACATGTACAAAAACGATCAACATTTAAGCATGTTGAGAGAGAGAGAGAGAGAGAGAGAGAGAGAGAGAGAAAATAGGAGATTATTGAAAGTAGAGACATTTAACTCTCGTCATGTACTTCATGTTTATTTTGTTTAGAGATAAGTTATATAATTATACAAAACTTGTTTGTGTCAATCTTCATCATGTTGCTACAAAATTGCCATACGTAGCGAACTTGTGTTTGTGTGGGTATGTTTATGTTTATGTTTGAAAATGCGTGTAGAGATAGACCAATGTTTTCTTGGAATTATATGTATGTCTGAGAGTGCGCAGTTGCAACCATGTTACATAAAATTATGTACGTACACATTTTTTTAACTTTCTTTTTTTTTGTGTATTGATGTTCTTAAATTGATCAAGGCAATTTGGCCTATGGGATAATAAGGGCTTAGAGTTAGGGTTAGGGTTAGGGTTAGGGTTAGGGTTAGGGTTAGGGTTAGGGTTAGGGTTCGGGCTCGTTTGTCTCACCTGTCTATTATAAACTGCGCCCTATCGAGCTCTACATCCAGGGCGTTCTCGTAGATCTGCTTGGGCTCCCACTCTTCAGGGATGACGATCTGGAATTCCCGGAAATACAGCTGGTTCCTCGTCGCCTGGAATAGAGCGGCTGACGTGGCCGTCAGAAACGTCTGGACGGTTGGTATCCGTCGTTGGAGTACGTACAGGGATGGAAGAGAGTGAAGAACAATCTTTGTTTTAGTTTTACAGTCGTAACTATGCTACGATTTAAGTACATAACATAAGTCATGTTCGGTAATTTTGAGTTAATCAATAATAACACTGTTTTGTGTTATTATTTCTGCTGCAAATAAGACGCGAGTTTCATTTAAGATAAAGAAATAAAAAATATATTAGCTCATTTTTAATTTGAAACTCTCTCTCTCTCTCTCTCTCTCTCTCTCTCTCTCTCTCTCTCTCTCTCTCTCTCTCTCTCTCTCTGTCTTTCTGTCTCTCTGTCTCTCTGTTTGTCTGTCTGTTTGTCTGTCTATCTGTCTGTCTGTCTGTCTGTCTGTATGTCTGTCTGGCTGTCTGTCTGTTTCTCTCTCTCTCTCTCTATCTCTCTCTTTCTCTCTCTCTCTCTGTCTCTCTTTCTCTCTCTCTCTATCTCTCTCTCTAACTGTATGTCTGTCTGCCTTCCTTTCTTCAAGGCGCAACACAATATAATTAATGTGCTTTCGCTTTGTGATCCAATACATGAATATTGTATCCCACCTGAATCCTAGTATGGTACGTCAGAGCTATTTAAAGATCAGACTGATGGTCGATGTAAGACTTATACGTGCGTGTGTTGTCTCCCAAGAATACATAATTCTGCCACGTCTAGATCTAGACCCTCACCGTAACAAGGAAATAATACACTTAGGCTGCCGTTTTTGAATCTACGCCATAAAAAGTAGACCTTACTCCACTCTATAACAAGTATACTATAATGTACATATTATATGTAACGTTATGTACTAGTTAATCTTTTTACGGTGGTAATTGTATGATTTAAAGCCATAAGGAGACACATTACGATAATTATTTCTAAAGGAAAATGAATAAATTTATTTGGCTTCTTTTTTAAATTTAAACCAAAAACGTTCAAATTTTCACAGAAAAGTACAATGTACCTCAAAGTTATTTCGGTGATATTTTAAGGTTATGGTCAAATTTTTCTAGCAATTTCAATGTCAGGTTCGGCCACAACAGACAAAATGCTTGTTAAACAATAATTGGTCTATTTTATGGGGTGGCGTATTTATCATCAAGCTTACACAAATTGAATTACTTAATTAGGTTAACGCCTGTAATATTACTATAAAAATCAGGTGAAGAGAAGAATTAAATCTTTACGCCAGTTTAAAGTTTCTTAAGTTTCCAACGAGAGTCATAATACAGAGAAGGAACATTTGGGTACCTGGACTTAATAGATCAAGTTGTACGAATATCGGCACAACAGGTAGGCCATAGGACAGTAGACAGCCTGATAAGGGATCGAATCCTCTACCCTTCGATTGGAACTACCGAGCTTTATCGTTGGGCCACCTCATCCCACAATTCATGCTAGTTGGATTTGGCAATGATTATTACCAGTTATCTAGTGTGTGAAGTTTTACAATATTTTCTCTGGTTCTAATCACAATGATGCAATTGTAGATCAGTCTATAATTATCTCACTTCCTAGCAAAAATTATTCATAATATGTGTCTGTGTGTGATTCTGACCACAACCTTCTGATTAAAATAAGGTTGTGGTCAGAATCACACACACACACACGCACACATATTATGAATAATTTTGGCTAGGAAGTGAGATAATTATAAACTGGCCTATAATTGCATCATTGTGATTAGAACCAGAGAAAACATTGTACAACTTAACACACCAGATAACTGGTAACAATCATAGACGTCAGTCTGCACACATTTCTTCTCCTAGAGATAATTATCATAACTATATATTTTCAGTTAAAGGGCAGGCATAATCGATTTCGTCTCCTAAAGAAAACTGTTACATTTTGTCTCCAATCTCTAGCTACTAGTATATAATTATATGACATTCTGACCTCAAAGTTTAAGGAAAATGTCAGTTTATATTGCGTTTCGAAGCGAAAAGGTGCCATTTTGTCTGTGATTACGAAATCAATGTGTTATCTATCAGTCTGTTTCTGAAAAAAAATAGCCCTCACAGAATAGCGCAGACCATTATATGTTATCTGTGATGCCAAGTCATTTCAGCTAGGGATACGTTTTTAAAGACTCCCTTTCTAAGAACAAACTGTAAACTAGCTGTGTTCCTTAATTCCAGCTAGTAGTCCGTTTCTATAGATTGCAACTCCGTTTTCTCTAAACCCTCTCCTGATCTAAATATTTCAATATGGAATTGGTTTTTAAAGATAACATCTAGATCCACAAGGGTTGATTAAGTTATTTCCTTTTATTCTACTTTCAAGTTGCGGCTCAGATTCCAAAGTATGCCACTACAACCGCAAACAAATTCAAACTGTTTCTGTGGACATTTTAGTTAAGAGTCCGTTTTTAAAGATTTCAAGCCTATTTCCTCTAGGCCGTATTTTGACACAGCATTTCACGTAGCGGTCAGTTAGTAAAGATTGCGTCTCAGCTGGCCTTGACATGAGACGACGTATGACATCACCTCTCCATTTCACGTCGCCTTTTGACATTGACAAATGCCTAAAGAAGGGGGGATAACTGGGGACATAGCCAGCTAAAAAAAAACAGCCCCACCTACACTGTTGTGTCGCTCTTCGTCATTGAAAACAACTCTTTGTGTCCATTTCCCATAATGCCTAGCCGTGCTCGAAAGGTTTCTAAGGTGTTTCCGCTTTGAGGTTTAAATAGTACAATACTTCCTGTGTTTGTTATTCCGAGATCTATTTCCTTTTCCGTTTCTGTTGCAGCAATATACAAAATAAATCTCCCAAATATGACTGGTCTTTAGGCTAGCAAACACTTTTCGGCAAAACACATTGATCATACATAATCGCGGGACATTTCCTACAAAATAAACAGAAAGAGAAAGAGAGAGAGAGAGAGAGAGAGAGAGAGAGAGAGAGAGAGAGAGAGAGATAGATAGATAGATAGATAGATAGATAGATAGATAGATAGATAGATAGATAGATAGATAGATAGATAGATAGATAGATAGATAGATAGATAGATAGATAGATAGATAGATAGATAGATAGATAGATAGATAGATAGATAGATGACACATTATATATACAAAAGAAAAAGAGAGGGAGAGACAGAAATCTAAAGACAGATATTAAGAACAAAGGATAACATTTTGAAAGAAAAGGAGAGACAATACATGTTAGATAGATTCATATAATGAAACGCTTCGGCCTTTATTATTATGAAATTGAAGTTGTGCAGATCAATACAAAGTATTGATACCATAAAAGCACATCAATGGGCACAACATATATGCGGGATAATAGGAAAATTTACAGCTTATAAAGTATCAAAGCTTTGATATCTATTTTCTCTAAATGACAGGTAGCAGATGTTACTTAATCGAACGAAGTGAAAAGGTTGTTGCGCACCAATGGTAAACGTGATTTTTCTTTTTTAATTTAAGCATTCCTAGAACAAAATGATACCTAAAGAGTATTTTTTTAGCCCGCATGATCAGAATTCACCACAGGATATGAAATTCACAGAAGCGCAAACATCCTTTTGAAAGTGTGCAGGCAGTGATTTTTGTGTCGTGAACGTGTAGATCTTTTGATGATTTTTAAACCCTTTAATTGTGTTTTTTTTTATCTGCTCCTAAACTTTCTTTTTCACAGATTATAATATTTGGGAGCAGATAAAAAGCACGACTTAAAAGTCACCCCCAAAAAATCATGTTTAATACGAAAAAAAAGGCTCTCTTTCCGTGACAACACGCTTAGAACGCGTTCACGATTGATGTTTCTTCCAATCCATACCAAAAAGTTTGATGCGCCTGAGAAAAAAAAAATACGTTTTACTTTTTTACAAAATTTAAGTTTCTGGAAACTCGCCGCCATATTGCAGTGCATGAGCACTTTTTTCGGAATGCAAATGGATGCTCTTTTTACACTTCCTAAGGACTGTTTGTGCTTCTGTGAAATCCATATCCTGTGGTCTTATCTTTGTGCGCAGTTTTAGCGTATTTTTGAACATTCCCAAAAGATCAGAGATTTCATGAATTATTTTTTCGAAATGAAAGGTGCGCAGCGCGTTGCGAAGATGTTCAAGAAAGTAGCTTACTGAACGCTCTTGTTTATTTCGGAGACTTTGCCTTCTGTTCTTGGAAGCCTTGGTGCATACCAATGAGATCAAGATTATGCGGCGTGTGATGGGAAAATTAATGGTTAAAAGTAAGTGATAACAGCGCTCGCTATATGAAACGGGATATAAAGTTGTTGGGGAAGGGGGGGGGGGGGGGTCGGGGTTTGTTGGGCGGCGGGGGACTGGCTTAATTGGTAGAGTGTTGTTCTGCCAATCGGGATATCCACGGTTCGAAACCCACGATCAGTCAAAAATTTATTTGTACGATTTTCTTCAGGAGTTCAGGTAACATCACACACACACACACACACACACACACACACGAGCGCGCGCGCACACACACACGCACACACACATTCTTTTGTAGTGTAATGTGCTAATCTCAACATAGTTTCTTATCCATAGTAGAAACTAACATCACAATTATTATTCTAAACTCGTGTATACACTTGAGACCCTGTGCATTAGTGAAGAAAGAAGATAAATAATATCTTCGTGCATCGAGAAATACTGCTTGGATGTAGGGTGACCAAGGAAGACTGTTAGCCTGTCGTCACGATGTCATAGATTGTAGCCAGTGCCTGGAGCTTAGAATAACAAGATTGTATGTGCCTTCTTTATCTATATTCTCATGTCACGTTCTGTATAATTATATGCGTGTACAATAATCTCATTGGATCAGCTGCATTCTCTATTGCGTGACACGCCGAGCTAGATCTAGTAGAAATGAGCTGAGTTGGTTTCAACAGGGACAGGCATCTGAAAGTATATGAAACGTTAATCTTTTTAACTTACTCACCTCTAACCGTTGCAGCATGTTCTTGTTCTCTGGAATATCCGGGTTGATGGCGATTGTTACTCCTTCATAACCGTTGTCAACCAAACGTACTTTAGCTGTCGACATTTTCAAGACCATAACCAGGACCGCCACAACAATACCCACTTTCGACCTTAGTAATGACATCTTGATTCCTCTTTGTAAACAATCGGTAAAGATCTAGATCTAGATGGTTTTGGGACTTTCTTTGGGGTTATTGAAAATATCGATTACTCACAACTGATATGCCTGATAAATTTAATAATACTGATCGAAAGAGCAATTTATGCCAAATGGGCTTCTATTTGCTGCGTATTTTATTAATGTTGCTCACAAGGCAATCAGGTCTTTGTAGGGTTTTTTGGCCTAAATGTAGAGTGTCCTTTTATGTACATGCTGTAAACCCTTTGATGGCTCATCTCACATCCATTGCCCTGAAATACAAAGAGTCAAATCTAAACAGACAATCAAAAAATGTTGAGCAACCAGGGCGAGTCAAGCAGAAGTCGGAATTTGTACTTGTTTTTAGTTAAATTCTGTATGTTTAAAAAAAAACAATTACACTCTCATAGATTTAAATAAATCGTAATTCTATCACCTCCTACACAAGTATTACGGTAATTATTTTTATCTGAAATTGAAAAAGATCAATTGTTCTATGTTTAAAGGGTTCTAGCTGAAAACTTAAGCAGCAAGTTGTGCCTGATTCATCCTGGTTGCCTCACACATCTCATTCAAAAAAAAAACCAAAACAAAAAATGACAGCTCTTTGGATGCTATGGATTGGTTCGCGTGTCACATATAACATGGTCCAGGAGTGTTCCGTTTTATATTATTTTTTTGTTTTTTGTTTGTAGATTTGCTTTGGGTTCGTCGTTATACCTCTGCTTGGTGTGCATATGTCTATTTTAATTGGCACTAGAATATGTAACTTGGTGACAAGCGGAAAGTTATTTCTTCGAAATTAATAGGTCTAAATCAAACCTACACCAATAGAAGCTTGAAATGTCAAATTGGCTGCCAGCAAAACTACAAAAGCAGTTTTTCCATGGATATTAATTTTTCTTTGTTGCGTCTGTACCTATCTACTTTGACTTGCGATTATGAAACTTCGCGTCACAAAGTTAACTTTAAATGGTGTAGATGGTTGGTTGGTTGGGTTGGTTTAACGTCCAACAGGAGCACTATATAGGCTATATTGTGGACGGGCCCCGAGACGGACGTCTGACAATTTTATGTGCTGCCACACACGAGACAGGTCGGGAATGCCATGACTCCTGTGTCAAATGGCGTAGATATTAGGCTTACCAAAATCATATGTAAATTGAGCTGAAAATGTTATTTTCAATTCTTTCAACTAAAATTATTGTGTAAGTCCTATACTAAAGTGATGTATGCAACTTAGACCATTAAATTTTGGTTAACATAATTATTCGTTAACAATGTTTTAAACCATCGTCAAAAGAAAAAAAAATCGAAATGTAAGTAATTGTTTTTAACATTCATAATATTATTAGATGACATCTCATTTTTAAGTACCAACATTACAATTTAACATATAAAGTGTTTTTATCTTTCAACAAGAAACTAGCTCTCCAAAATAGGAAGCCAAGTAAAAAAAGTAGAAGTAGGGAAATCAAGGCTTCCAAAAATAACAGGCATGTTCACCGAATACACAAATTTTTGTGTGAAATTTTTACGGAACGTTGCCATAGAAAGATATTATTTGTTTAGTTACCTACTCTACTCATCCTACATAACATAAGGTTTGATAACATGTACAATTATGTAAAGTGTTTTAACTATGCCCGATAATAAAAAAAAATAAAATACATTTTTATTCCTACTGCAAAGCTTTTGTCATTTCAGTGACTTTGCCTTGTTTTCTGTTGTTGTTGTTGTTGTTGTTGTTTTTGTTGTTGTTTGTCTTTGCTTTTGTTTTTGTTTATAATTTTTAATAGACAAATATTTTATGGAGTGAAAAGCTTATGAGGTTTGCATTCATGAATTCTTCGAGTACTAAAATCGCTTGAAATTAATTATGAAACAAACAAACAAATAAAAAATAACAATACCTGCTTTAGTCGTACTAGCCCTTCCACAGCGCGGTAAAGAGAGACTTAACTATGTAAATCTAAACTCCACTGACTCCCGCGCGTAATGTTGACTAGTGTGGCTACAACCAGCCAAAACGATACCTAGAGTTCAGAAAACTAGTCCAGTTCTGGAAAACCTTAAGATTACTATGAAAAGTATGATTATAGAAGACTAACTGGATGAATAGTATGATTGTAGAACTAGAAGACTCCACTGCCTGATTTACTACCTTTCTTGCTCCCTCGTGGCGCGAGGAATGTTGGTGGACAGATTTTATCCCGCTGTCAAGGTGGAAAGAGAATGACCACAAGGTGGACAACAAGGACTCACCAGGTGTAACTTAGAGGCTCGTTGTGCGAAGCAACTCGTCTGCTGGCGTCCTTTCTAAATTGTGTTTTATAAGTTATGGAGAAAGAGCAGAGAGGGGGTGGGGATGGGGAAGGAGAGTAGAGATAGATAGATAGATAGATAGATAGATAGATAGATAGATAGATAGATAGATAGATAGATAGATAGATAGATAGATAGATAGATAGATAGATAGATAGATAGATAGATAGATAGATAGATATAGATAGATAGATAGATATAGATAGAAGAGAGAGAGAGAGAGAGAGGGGGAGAGAGAGGCAGAGAGGGAGAGTAGGACACAGAGAGAAGGGGGGGGAGAGGGAGAGGGAAAAAAAGGGGGGGGGGTGAGATTACTGGAAAAGTGGAGGGGTGACGAAACAGGGAGACGGGAAATTGATGGGGAGAGAGGGTAGGAGGAGGGACAGAGAGGGAGAGAGTTAGAGGGAGGGTGAGGGTGAGCAGAGAAAGACAGCAAGAGAAAAGAGAGGCAGAGCTAGAGAGCGGGAAAGAAAAAGGGAGGGGGAGAGAGATAGACACAGAGAGAGGCAGACATGCAGACCTACAGACAGAAGACGAAACAAACAGAGAATCTACTCTGGCTTCCTAGACACATTTGATATTCCCTTAGTATTTTTCTAAATTAACCTACCAACATAAAACAATAGGAGTGACTTTACCTGAATGTCGTAATACCTCATTGGGGGCTGCCTTATATCCTTAGGGCCGAAAGTACAACGTCATAGTCAGCTTTGGACACGTCCTAAGATATGGCACTAGGAAGACTTACGACAAGTTGTAAACTTCCGCGACTTTGTACTTACTACATTAACTCCTCTGCATCGCTATCCCTGAACTAGCCAAGACTAATTAGGAGTCTCTGTGTGTCCCTATTTGGCTGATGAGAAATGACTCCGAGAGAAAGAGCTTACAGAGACAGCTTAATTCCCACTCCTAAAGAAGAACCATCTGACATCTCCAAGTGTTTTTCTGACTGGTTGGATAAAGAAGATCTTTTGTTTTCGTTTCCCTTCATATTCATTCTTCCTCGTCGTGTGCTGTTGAGTAAGTGCAAGAAGGAAAGTATGCTAAATGCGTATTGAAAATAAATATGATACTTTTTCCATGTATTTCTTGTTTTATCTTTGTATCCACTGATTCTCCTTCTCCTCCTCCTCCTTCTTCTTCTTCTTCTCTTCCTGATCGTCATAATCTCCCTTCTCGCGTCTCTCTTTCTTTCTCTGGAAAGAAAACTGACGAGATTAGCAGAGCTTTGGTCTTCCAGCAGGGAGGTCCTCGGTTCGTAGTACCGTGTGTTAAGAAATCAACTCGCGCATCTCCCCCCTCTCTCGGTCTCTCTCTTTCTCTCTCTGTCTGTCTGTATGTCCCTCTCTCTCTCTCTCTCTCTCTCTCTCTCTCTCTCTCTCTCTCTCTCTCTCTCTCGTTCTCTCTTTCTTTCTCTCTCCCTTTCCATCTACCTCTCTCGTATTTGAAAAAAAAATCTGTTTTGAAACCTTGATAATCCAAGCGAGAAATGGTAATTACAAGTATAACTTGTAAGAGAATCGCAGAAAACAGCTTGCAATCTGCATTGATAAAGATTGTTTAACACTAAATTATTGAGTTATTATAATACAGAATATCAATAAGCGGGTTCGTGCGGGCCCAAGCACATAACAATTTATAGTTGATCAGTGTCATAAATATTTTGTTCGATCGCATACGCAAAACTGTACTAAGATTGGCGATCACACCGGACTCAAATTTTCAACGACGAAATGTGTTACGATCTGAAAGACGTCAGTTCGTAAATAAAATAGGGTGCACAAAATAATAATGTTGTCTTCATCAAGTGATTTCGTTTATCTTACATTAGAACCCTTTTATACACTGTTAAAATCAAGCAAGTCACTTCCACCTGCATTGATGACAAAATACCATGGTAACAGAAAATGTTTGCGCTGTCCATGCACATAGTTACAGGATTGTATGTGTGTGTGTACAATAATTATTGTATAAGTCCTAGCGTTTACGGTGTAAACTCTCGATTGGTTATTTTTTTTTTAATGAATCGAAATTTCGATTTCTCTTGAAATTCGATTCTTGTTTGCAAAAAACATCGTTTCTTTCTTTCTAAGTAATAATGACTGCTAGAAACTGTATCATGCAAAAGCATCAAACTAACCGGCTTTTTTACTTCGTGAATCATGTACACCGCTTAGCATAATTAAATCGGCTGCCATGTAATTTCTAGTCTCTTATCTAGATGTAGGCTTGGCTTATTTTTGCTTTTAGTTTCACTGAAAGTTTTGGTGTCTTGCTGTTTTTATTTCCTGAATAGTTTTCAATCAAATCTCATAGTTAACATTACGATATCAAAAAGATCTAGATTAGCCGGCTAGAATCATGACGTCTCTTTGCAAAACAGGGGGTAGTGACGGCCTTATTAAACTATTGCAGAGGTTGAATAAAACTAACATTTACGGTAAGCAGAAAGCTCAGCAGTAAATCTAGATATATATGAGATCTTAAACTTCTCAGGATAATCTAGATTTTATATAGATTAGATTTGTAGATTTAGATCTAGTTTTAGTTAACTGTTTGGGTCGGTGTCAGTGTAGACAATGTGATCAACTGAGACAGGAGTCCTGGTATCTCCGCCCTGTCTCGTGTGTGACAGCACATAAGATTGTCAGACGTCAGTCTTGGGGCCTATCCACAGTATATTTATATAGTTTTGATGTTGGACATTAACCCAACTTAACTGAAAACCCTCCTCTGTGTCCTTTGACTTAAAAGATATAGGCTTAGAACCCTTGTAGCCCCAATGAAAGTTCTAAAATTTTGTGGAAATTCTACCAAATAAGAATCGAACCTTCAACCGCCTACTTGTGAACCCAAAGCAATCATGCTAGATTTATATGTGGCACTTATACTGATTAATAATGTTATCTTCAGGTCAATCACTCAATGTTATGTCCCATAGGTTTTGCAAAAAGAATAAACCAAGCCCAAGTTCAAGACATGTGTACCCTATAAGCAAACACAGCTCCTCTCTCTTACTCTACGCCTAAAACAAATACAGTATTAAATGTTTTTTGGTTGGTAAACAACACTTGTCTATTTTTGCTAAGAACTTTAGCTGCTATGTTGTAACTAGCAGATGCTGTGTACATACTTTCAAGATTGGGGGATTTGGGGAAGTACAGCTTCCAAATTCACCACATCCACCCATACCTGTGAGATAAAAGTACTCCCCCCCCCCTCCCCTTCCACACAAACACACAACAGCAGATAGTACCAATTCAGGCGAGTAGATCAATTAAAAAAACCCCAACAAAACAACTAAATAAATAATAATTTTATCTGATTTTATTGAATTTTTTTACACATGATGTATAAAAACACCACAACTTTCTTGTGCCCTCAGAGGCTCTGGAGAAAGGCTGCCTTCCTTTCTTTGTCAACAATCGACAAGTGGGTTTAATTCGACCTGACTTCTGGGTTCACTTCAAGAATTACCCGGATGTTTTTCAACTTGTAGAGAAGCCACGTAAGTTGAAAGCAAAATTTTTAGTGAGGAAAGGGTAAGGCTCAGACTCAGAAACAAACGAAAAAAAGTTTTACCACATTTTTTTTTAATATTTTTTTTTTTTTTGGTGCCATATATATATATGCAATCACACATTAGCCTTTAGACTAGAAATGCTTGTCACAATAGCTTTCATTTCTGCTAGAAATTTGAGAGATTTCTGTTAAAATACATTGAAGGCTTTTAAAAACCAATGTCTCTGCCTACAGTGTATCTTTAATGTTGGTAGAGGTAATGGTCGATATATTCTGTGTGTGTTTAAGAAACAATCAAAAAAAAAATAATAGATGTGTATACATGAATGACATGTTCCATTTATTTAACTTATAATTAAAATGTAAGATTTGGTGACTATTTTTGTAAGTGACCGTTTTTTTTGCAATGAATTTAACTCTGATTGTACCATTGATATCACTGTAAGACATAATACTATTATTATTATTATATGCTTGGCTTTGTGAGATCTATATAAATCAATGAGATATTTTCACTCTTTGTATAGATATCATTTTTTTTTATATTCTCTGTACAGTATACCTTAGTCAATAAAATTAAATTTACAAAAAAAAGTTGGCTGCAAGGTTTATATAACTACCATGTATGGTTGTGATCACTTGCCAATCAGTGCCTGTTTTACATTACATATTATATGTGAAGACATGCTGTTGAGCCAATCACAACCTCTAGGATTTCATCTACAATTTTTCCTTCGTCTCCTTTCCCGTTTCCTCTCTCCCAACCACACATACACACACACACACACTCCTGACGCTTTAAAGTTATGGTGGCTTTGTCTCATAGATATATCTTATTATATTTGGCGTTTTTTTGTCGGCTGCCACTTTTCGGTGATTATGATTTTCACTTTTTGGCTTATCTCTTTCATTGTTCTTGTGTGTATGCTCAGCATGTTAGCTATCATTATTGGGATACTTATCATTTTTGAGCGGCTAAGATATTTTGTGTTTGAATTTCAACTTGTGTCTAAGTATACGGAGATGAAACAACTTTGTGAGTTAGACTACACCCTGTGTTCGTTGGATATGAGGATGGGTAATACATTAGTTTGTTGGATGAGAGATAGTTTAAAAAACCTTAATCAGCCAAAGGAGAAGAAGAAGAAGAACGGGAGGTTTTTAGTTTAACTATGCAGCGGGTTCTTTTTGTCACATTTTGGTCGATTGAGTTGTAGTGTATTTATATAAATCATAATTATTTGGTTTTTAATTTTATACTTGGCAGAGGGCAGCAAGAAACCCGGAGTGCATCTCAGTGAAGACTACAAGGACTATAAAGAACGCACCGCTGTTGTAAGCAAGGTCCTGGAGGAGCTTAGAGCCAAGGACGCAATAGGATCCCTTCGAGGCTGGAGGGATGAGGTTTGAATGCCTAGTAATAGGGATTATGATAATAGTAATAATAATAATAATAATAATAATAATAATAATAATAATAATATTAATATTAATAATGATAGTAATAACGAAAATGATAACAATAATAACAGAGAATGATTTAATAAAAATGAAAATAATAATAAGAACTGTCAAGAAATAAACTGCAATATGAAGGCTTTATAGCGTTTTCTAAGTATACTTATAATCCAAAACACTGTGTGCACTCCAATGATTGATATTGTTTTGTAAGGGGGGGGGGCGGGGAGTTGAAGATGTGCTGACACAGGTGCATGCCAGTGTGCTCAACAGGTGAATGGTAAGGTGGGTGAATAAAATTCCTTTGGTGCCTTTTGATACTAGAAATATCCCAGGTCTGGTCTTATCTGTGGCACCAGATTCATTACGTATTGTCATTTATACAATATTTTGGCAACATCCTAAAAATTTTTGAAAGTCTTTTAAACTGCCGTAAAAGAATTAAATTCAGTGATGGTCATTGGGAGGTATTTGGCTCTTCCTTTTGTCAAGTGAATTTTACAGACTTAATACAGAAAAACGTGACACTTTTTAAATAATCCTTCCCGCCTTTTTTTTATTTTTTACTTCTGATAATTTATCAAAGTGTGATTGTAATGCTAATTAAAGAACTTATTTGGCCTTTCTTTTTTTGTCAAGTAAACTTTATTCAAAAATATAGACTTAATACCGAAAACCTGACTCACTCTTCACGCCTTTTTTAAATTTTTTACTTCTGATAATTTATCCAAGTTTGATTTTATAAACTACTAATACTAACAGTGAAATCTCGACCCTTAATTAACTAATAATTTTTTTTCTGTACCTCAGAATTATAGTGTGAAGCCAAACTTTGCAGAGCAACCTCTTTTAGAAGTGGAGAGATCAGCTTCAGGTGGGAGATTATTGATAATTTTTATCAGGTTGGATATTTTTTTTTTTTACCCTAAGCGCTGGGAGATCAAAAGTTGGGGTTTTGATTGTATTAAGCAAATAGCATTTTGTGAGGTAGATCAATTTCCTCACCACACTTGACTTTCGCCATGCTTCAAAAGCCTCAGCTATTATGTCTGTAAATATGTTCAGCGTTCCTCTGATTTGCCCTGAATTTTGCTTTTAAAATTTAAGAGGTAAGATAAAAGGTGGACATATTTAGGTTTCATCATTTTTTTGTTGGTTTTGTTTTGTTGTTTTGTAAAGCAACCAGGGTGAATCAGGCACAGGTCAGAATTTTGAGTTATTTATAGTGTGTTACGTAACATGAAATCTACTTTAAAAAGTTGAAATAAATTATAACTATCATTTGTAGAACTGGATATAATACTCTTTAGAAATTTGAAAATGGAAAATGTGAAGACAGAGTGTTTTTTCTATGGTCAGAGATCTAGTCTAAAATTTCTATTGGCAACTTGTACCTGATTCATTATGGTTGCCTCTCATTTTATCTAAGGGTTACTTGAAGGCAAATATTACAATTTTTCAACAGGTCTTTTTGGACTTTTGGAGTATGGAGTCCATATAAACGGCTTTACTAGAAGTGCCAAAGGAGAGTTGAAGATGTGGATTGGTCGTAGATCAAAAACAAAACAAACATTCCCAGATATGTTAGACAACATGGTAAGGCTTAACTCAACCAAGTCATGTTGCATAGATGTAGACATTTTATTTGAAAGATATAAAACTAAGTTTAAAATCTGCAACCCACACCTAAAAATAGTGGGATTTCATGAGCATTGCTGGCAAAATCACTGAAACTCTATTGAGTTAACCTGAAAATTGCTTGAAAATTCAGTCTACCACAAATTGGCTGGTGCATGTAACTATTTTTTAATTTGATCATATGTTAATTGTGGAGGGGTTATGTTTGATGATTCAATATCATATACCGCTTTACTCAGGTAGTTCATTTAAAAAAAAAAAAATGATCCAGTGTGCATCACCGTATGTACAAGTGTCCAACTAACAATGAATTGTGATATCTGTTACTTTTACCCTGCAGTGTGCGGGTGGTCTACCTGCGGGTATGGGAGTGCTGGAGTGCGCAAGGAAAGAGTGTCAGGAGGAGGCGAATGTGTCAGACCAACTCCTTGACAGACTCAAACCTGTGGGATGCATCAGGTAAATAACTAACTACAGAGGCAGAAATGCTAGAAAACTGAGGTCATACTTGTGTTATTATTATTATTATTATTATTATTATTATTACTATTATTATTTTGATCATGTTATCGTTGATCGAGTTTTATTTTTCTTTGTGCTTTGAAATATACTATAAGTCAATTCTTGCTTAACCTAGTCATCATCATCATGTGCTATGCTTCATAGTATTGGTGATATGTCCTTCTACACTGCTCGATCTCTTGTTGCCTTCAGCGCCTCCATCACATCCGCCACATTCAGCTTAACATAGTAGGATCCGCTTACCTTAACTTTAACCAGGCTTCTCCCTACTTGTATCTCAAGTTACGCCTAGAATGTCTCTTTGGAAAACTTCAATACTGAGATAAGAGAAGAATGTATTTTCGAAATATTAAGTTTGCTTTGAAATGGTGCATTAGTTTCACAACACCTGATCGAAGTTTGGTCCCATTCTTATAAATTTTCTCGACATTTGTGTCTTTTTAGTGGTTCAGTCTGAAACACAGCTACACTGATTTTGTATGTTCACTTATCATTGCTTTTAATTGTATCCCATATAAAAAAATATACAATTTCTAAAAGGGTGTTTTTTTTTTTAATTACGGTTTTTGTCTCTAAAGCTATTTCTACGAGGACGAACGTGGCCTGCAGCCTGAGAGCCAGTTCATCTTTGATCTTGAGCTGCCAGAGGACTTCACGCCCGTCAACACTGACGGAGAGATGGGCAGCTTCCAGCTTCTCACCATGAGCGAAGTGAGTGACGCCAAGCACTTGGCACTCATGTACTGTGAAGTCGGCTTAAAGTAAACCTTTTTGGGAAAGCCTTAACGTTAATTTTATCCCAAGTCATATTAAATAGTCAGAGTAAAGAGCAAAAAAGGGAATTGGTACCTTCGAAAAATGAATTTTCCCTCGTGGGATCAATAAATCGACCTCTATTCCTGAAAAAGTTTATACGAAACTAAAGTTTTTTTTAAACAGGCTTTATCGTAAGCAGATTCCACTGTATATTGGAATGCAACATTCATTTTCATTGGAAATAATTCTATTTCAAGAAAATGTAGTGATCTTAATTATTGAGACCACTCCAGTGATATCAAGTTATCAATTGTTTACTGTATCATTGAGTTGCAATTATTAAGGCAGGGACTGTTTCTATTCATAATTCAATGTTTTAGCTTCAAAAGAATCTGGGCGCGTAAGCAATTTTGTAATGTTTAGAATAAGTTTAAGAGGTACTAAAAATTGACTAAAAAGCCTTTTGTGTGTAAATTTATGGCTTTGTTGTTTTATTACATGTATTTAAAAAATTGAGCTGTGAGGTTTTCAAGATGGTACCCAAATTGGTGAATTTGTTGCCTTTATTGCGCGCTAAGCTAAAAGAAAAGCAATGCGCTGATTGGCTACGTTATTGCCTTAAAGGCTGTATGACAAGGTATGATTGAAGGTACCAGTGAGAGCTCCTTACATTAAAACTTATGAAGCTAGTATAGAGTTGCATACGGGCCCTGTGTCCTTGATGAATTCACGCCAACTTGTGTATCTGTTTGTGTTAAAAGATGAATAAAATTATAATTACACTGAAATGTATATATACAGTGTATCCTTAGGTTGCAATTAATGCAGAGACCTTAGATATTCATACTTGTACTACTGTTTTAGCTGAAAAAGAATCTGAACCTTGATGAATTCACACCAACTTGTGGAACTGTCTGTCTTCACTGGATGATTCGCCGTGGATTGTTAGATCCATCTACTGGTAAAATTGTTTAATTTAAAATTATTGTCAGAGTGTCTAGCAGTAAATATTCTCCACCTTTTATTTATTTATTTTTTTAAAGATACAAACAGAAATTGTGAGTGGAAACTTTAAGCCGAACTGTGCAGCTGTCTGCTTAGATTTTCTTATTCGTCACAGCTTCATCGATTTCGATACAGGTTGGTGAATGAAAAAAAAAGAGGCTTAAACTACTGTTATCAATGGTTTTTAAAACTGTTGTTTTAAGGATATTTATTTAAGACCAAATTTTATGACAAAATTGAAAATAATCATACCTCAGTGCCAGCTAGAATATGTATGTATTATGACAGTTTCACATTATTTTTTTTTTAATGTTTCCAAAGTTTCATCCAATTTCTACTTTTAAGGCTTATCTATGTTTTTATGTTGTTTTATAACAATACAAATTACATCTGCCATGTAAAATTTTTGATTGTTGAAATCTAGTAGCTGTTTTTTAAAATATCTTATTTAGTTCCCTCTTTAATTAATTTTTCTACTCTTTCTTCTTTCCAGACCCCAACCTTATGTACTTTGTGGAACAGATGCATGCACCACTACAAAGCATGTACAGATGAGGGATCTTGCTGGTGTATTTTATTTCCAGATTAATTGTTAGGAATGTTATAATTTTCGTCAGTACATGGTATATTATAATTATATCTTGTTGCTTAAATAATACTTAGAGTTAACCTCAATGTTATCATTTTCGTTTCATTTCTAGACCCAGCCAGCACATAGTATATTATATATCTTGTTGCTTAAATAATACTTACAGTAAACCACAATGTTATAATTTTCGTTTCATTTCTAGACCCAGCCACTACATGGTATATTATTATATATTGTTGCTTAAATAATACTTATAGTGTACCACCATGTGACATTTTTTTATGCATTTATTTCTAACCAGAAAGTTATTTTCTAATTAAGACTAGAGGGATTGCTATTATAAACGGAAAAACTTTTCATCATAAGAAACATAAAGGCTTTATATTGGGGATAGTTAAAATATGTTGGTAAGCAGATTTCGTTTGGACAAAAGTAATCAAAATGGGCCTGTGTTCATCATGTTTTAAAAAAAAAATTAGGGAAATTCTAAAGGAAAGGCCAATAAAATTATTATAAATATGTTTGTATGAAGGAAAAATACAATTGATTCCAAGATTTGAAATTTAAAGCTGTTTAAAATTTTTTAATTTCTATATTTGTTATCCTTAAATTTTGTTGTAGCTAGATTAGATTTTAGTTACAAAATATAACATAAAGAATCCTCTTACCAGGTTCATAATGTACTCTTGTTAGTCAAACACTAGAGCTGTTGCAGTTGTAGTAAAAATGGTAAAATTTAGAAAGAATAAATAAAACACCCCTCCCCCCCCAAAAAAATAAAACAAACAAACAGAAAATTTGTTACATGTTATCATTAGATGTCAAGGGCATGTAGTTACTAATACAAGGAATTAGGCCTTTACTTTTTTTAATTTTATGTAACCACATAAAAATAATTTAAGTCATTTTTTTCCTTGGGTCGTACGAGTTATAAAATTTACAAGAGCTGAAAGTGAAAAGAAGGTAATTGTGGTCTCTCTCAATCCATTCAGTACACTGTACAAACTAAGTTACAAGTTCCTACCTCATGGAAAATACTGCGACATCCTCATAAAAGTCAACCCCTTATGACCAGAGATAACTGACTTTCATCTCTTCACACTGTATGACTCAAGGCCTATTCCTTTTGTGTGCATTATTTTTTTTGTTTTTTTTTTTAGAATTTATAATTAAAGGTGCACATTTTTATATTAATTGTTTTAAAGGTGTGCAGTTCAATGCAAAGATGTGCTAGCACAAGAGCATACCAATCCGTTCAATAAGTGTGTGTCATGATGGTAAAAGGTTAATAAACTCAAAGTTACTTTAACACAGAAGAAAAAAAAGCTTGACACCGATTGTCAAAGTGTCATGTAATGTTGACTTTGAGCAAGAGTGAATTTAAAAGGTGTTGACTCAAGATTAAGTGGATTCAATTGCACTGTAAAACCAATTTTAATGGAAACGTGAATAAAAATATCTGATAAATATACAACTATAATGAGAAATTTGTATTTTTTGTGAGTGTATGTGAACGTGATCTTGCACAATGATGATAAAAAATGTAGGATAAATCTTCCTCTATATTGAAAAAAAAACAAACATCCTGGCTAGTGGTGAAAAGATAGTAATCTAGTGAGCTGTTGAGAAATTTATGAATAACTTGTATTAGAAATATTAGTGGTACAATCATCTTTGTATTGTTTTAACCCCCCCCCCCCCACACACACACACAAACAAAAACCAACAATTAAGCAACAACAAACAAACAAACAACGAAGAATATTCATTTTTGGTGTCAAATTATCATGAATCTTATTCTTTATTTTACAATTACATCATTGCGAAGCAGGAGAAATAAAAAAAAAATTTTTGAATGTAATAAAATGTACATGAAAAATACATAAAAATACATAAAAATACCAACACATAGTATATGACATACATTTGAAAATTACACTACGCAAAAAGAATTAAATTATGGACCATACACAACGAATTATCATGTCATCCCTACTTTTCATTTTCCCCTCTAGTATAAAATGATTCTTCATTTTCAAATTAAACATCTGATTTTTTAGTTTAGATGATGCCTTTTAAGAAGTCTTGACCACAACTTTAACAATCAATCAAGCAAAAGTTTGCCCATCATGTATACTGATAAATTTCACCACAATGTTATGCAGCTCACAGAGCTGAGCAGAAATTATTGAAAGAAAACGGAAAAATTGTACAAACGAGTTGGTCTCCCCACAGCTGTGATCGAGCATGTATACCTTACAACAGTTACTGTTATTCACATTGTTCAAGCCACTGCACTAGTATATAAATACTATTATTAATAAAACCTACTAAAGAAATGTCATAAATACATGTATTGAGGATTATCCCAAATCCAAATTAGATTGATAACCTAAGTTTGCTCTCCAAATGAAAGAAAAGTTGATAATAAATATAATCTATCGCACTCACCCACATAATAATAATAATAATAATAATAATAATAATAATAATAATAATTCAAGATTCATGTATTTGTACAACTACAAGTCTTAATTATGACACCTCATGGCTGTGAATGCTTTGATGGTAAAACAAAGCTCGCTCTACTAAATAAAAGAAAATTTGACCTTTTTTTAAAACTAGTAAAAGACAACTCCGCACCCAGCAAAAAGAAAAAAAATGAATTCATTATTCATGTTACATGAATAAGATGATAATGGCACCTTGTGGCTAACTTTTCCAAGTAATGACCAACTGAAACGATCAGGTGATTTTTTATGATCTTCTGCCTATGAATCATAAACTTAATTTTTCTCTTGATGGCTTATGATTGGGGCAAAGACTAATGGTATGGTACGGTGTACACTTAATTTCATATCTGATGTTCCAATTCAGGTAGCCTCATAATTAGATTTAGATAAAGTTAAACCAAGTACACAGTAAATCCTTTCAATTGCTACTTTAATATATTCACTCTTATTCCCTGGTTCAACTTTACCTAAATATTCTCTCAATTAACAAAGCAAAAATAAACACCCAAATATTGCAAATAGAAAATAATGAATAACTGGAAAAGAATTTATGTCCTAGATGGAGAAATAAAGTATAAATCTATTTTATTTCTAAATTTCACGAAAATCAGCCTAATTCCCTAAATTGCATAACAGTTTTCTTTTGCGATAAGAAGTGGGTAGTACATGCAATTTGTTAAAGAAATCCATGATATAAAAGGTAAAACAAAACAAAATTGTCCATGACACAGGGGATACATTGTTATTTGAAATTCAGTCGTCACACAAAAGTCATGCATTACAATACATCTGATTATTATCAAAAATCACCCTTTCAACTGTAACAACATTCTATAAATGAAATACTAAAGTACAATTTCTCACAAACTGGCTTATCATTATCACAACTTCGTCTATCCTCATACAATTCTCTAAACTCAACTTTCATGTATGTACTATGTTGTCTCAATCACCATACACATGTTACATTTATCACAAAATTGCATCTACCCAAGCAAGGCTCACAATGGTCCTGCCTTGTATTAATTTCTGGCTTTATCCAGAGCTCTCTTTGCTCCTATTACAATCTCCCAATAATCATATCACAAGCAAGGCCTACAGTACAACTGCCCTTCCCCACTCTTGTCAATCAAAGGTGTAATAATTTTTTACTTCATCAAGAGCTAGCTCTCGTACTACTTTCAATCACTCTTTCAAACATTGTATCACAAAATTACATCTATACAAGCAAGGCTCACAAATGCCCTGCGCCAGTTTTTTGTCAATCAAAGTCATAATAATTTCTGGCTTCATCAAGAGCCCTCTTTGCTCGTGGCATGCTCTTGAAACACCTGCGACCATAGGGCTCTGTATCGCTGTAGCATCGATCAAAGACTTCATCCACCGCAATCATGGCCTCTTCTTTCGGGACGTTTCGTACAAGGAGAATTGACTGCAAAGCCTTGTTCTTGACACACAGCTGGTGATCAAGAAAACAACATAACTATCAAATAAAAGAAAAAAAGAAAATTCACTTGTTTAATGCTAAATAGGATAATTGTACATGATACAAGTGTACAAAATTCATTACCTCTAGAACACAGAATGAAGTATAAATTTGCATTGTTTTGTAACAAATCTGTCTACGATATGTCACCAAAGTATCGGTCAGAACCTATAAAATAGAGGTGCTAAAATGAGACACATTATGATATTATCACATTTTAAAAGCCGTAGACAAATTGATTTTTAATCATGAAATGCATAAAAGCAAAAGCTTAGAGATGTGTAAAAAATTGTTAATAACTTTTGCAGCGTTTCACATTTTTATTTCCTTTGTTTCGTACCTGATGCCTTTCTTTCACTCCAAAGAGGGATGCTTCACCGATGGCATAGGCAGCAGCTAATGAGCAATGGTTCATATTGGCAGCCCGGATCTATTCAGAAAGAGAGAGAGAAGTGAAAATAAGTTAAAGATGTGGATGTAACTCTATCTCATGTACCAAAACCAGCCCTTATTGACTACACTGTATTTCCAGGGTGACATGGCCTAACCTAGGAAAAAAATATCATCCAAATAACCTATGAAACTCGAAATATTGATCCACTTTTTCTTAGAGAGGTATAGAGCATAAAGTTTAAAAGACTCTTTGTGAGAGAAAAAAATAAAACTTTCATTATAAACTGTTCAGGCTTGATAAAATAAATAAAAAATGTTGATTTTCAATTTTGATCTTAGTATTATCATGCACTGCACTTCCACAAAATTCATGCCATACAAATTATAGCACTTTTAGTAATATATCCATAACCTGGGAATAGTAAAACACACATTTAAAAAAATATGCCGCCCTAAAACACAAGTTTAAAACAGTAAATACATTCTGTACATAATATATTGCCTAAACTTGCATATTATAATAAATGTACATGTTTATGCCAGATTTAAAAAAAATTGTCAAAAGGATCTTGCTTTCACTTCAAAGTTTAAAAAAAAAAAAATCAACAATTGTTAAATCTCAAATTCTTGATTAAAAAAAAAAGGAAATGCTAAAACATCAAACCTCAGTGCATGCCAAGTGTCGAAGATTCTCAAAATCAACTTTTGCCCGGCAAAAGTCAAATGCATGAAGCAATTCATGGGCCAGCACATTGCAACATACATCTTTGTTTTGAATGTTGTTTTGGCATAGAACCACCTGTGATCAGAGGATAGATAGATTCATTGTCTTGTTATCTAAGCAAGGGACAATAAATTGAAAATGTAAAACTCTTTGAGTTTCTAGATAAAATGTATTTATAATTTTGATGAAGTTTTAAAGAATCATTAGATTTTTATGTGAAGTATACTCATATGTAAGACAAAGAAGCTCTTGACTTCACTAGATTATGTAAGAGGAATCTTAGATTTCCAATCAGATATGGTAATGAAACAATGCAAGTTTTTTCATCCATTTTGGTCAATTTCCAAATACAAATTTAACGCCCTCAAGCCAGTTTGGTCTGGTTGGTTGGTTAACGTTCGACGTCAGCAACTAAGCTATACCGCTGACTGATCTAAAGACTTATGTCAGACAATTTTACGTGCAGGGATACCAGGCCTTTTGTCACAGCCATTCACATTGATACTGACCACAGTCCAGCACAACAAGTAGATGACAAAATCTTTAACATAATCAAAGGATCGAACCCAAGACTTCCTGATAGAACCCAGAATTCTAGCTTTTATTATAAGCCAGCATGTCCCTTAATTCCATATAGCTCATTTCTCAAACAATGAAAGTCAAATATGTTCACACTTTCACCTGGAGGTGACTAAATCAGTAATATCGATAGGGAAATATATATTTATAATCAGATAGGTGTCTTACAATCCATGAAAAATATAGTTATACTGAATAAACAAAAAAAAAGAACAACCTTCAAATAATAGGTCAGTATTAATTTATTGCTCTACCACATATTAAGTACATGTACTAAACTCATATTTGAAATAGATGTGTCAATTAGGAAAGTTCTTATGATCGTAAATTAAAAAGGAAAAATTGTTTATATACCTGCATAGTTTTAGGATCAAATCCTCCACTAACTTTGGCTAAACATGGTTCACAAGATATGTGCCGTTTCATGTCTACAGGGCTGAAATGAACCAAAATTAATATGTATTATTAAGATATAAATGACATTTAATTTAAACTTGTAGCTATTTAGATTTATCCCATGAAATATTACACTGTAAGTATATAGTCATATTCAAGATAAAATGCGTAGAGCATAAAGTTGCCTTTAAATGCTTCAACAAATGGCAAATTTTCACTCATTTGGTAGTCCCGGTGAAATAAAAATTGTCTCTGAAATGAGTGTTGGTATTTTTGTTAAATTGGTAGTTATAGATGTGAAAATAAAATTATTTCAAAAGCTGAAAATCCATTTTGTTTTCTGTCAGGCAAAAAAAAACAACATTTCTTTTCTTTTTGTTTACCTCGATCCCCCCCTATCATTAATAAGAAACGATCCAACCAAAGCAGATTTATTTTTTACTAATTCCTCGGATTGTTCAATCTTTTATTTACCATCCATGACTAGACAGGGCTCCAACCATTAACTTCACCATGGGATCTGTAAAATTGAATGTAAAAATTTAAAGATCCTGTTAAAGGCCAGAAAACAAATTTCCACCAAGTATTTACATGAAAAAACAATGACCTAACTAATCAACGAAGAGATTTTTCTAGATTTAATAAAAACTAGAAGATATTGCTTATTAACAGTCTAAATGGATTACTAAAAGTAAAATTACTTTATCATTGAACTAGAGAGATCTATAGATTTAAATACAAATATCTAGTAAGACAGTGTAAATTTGACGTTTGCTATCTGCTTGGTATCCAAGCAGCCATGATTAAAGTTTTGTCAAAGGAATACAGGTCTAATCAATGTATTTCTTGGTAGATGTAGATTTGGATCTCTAGATCTATATCGCCAAAGCCGGTAATAAGAATGTTTCTTACTTTTCTCCATACATGTTTGAACGTTCATTCGACATGTAAAATTGCTGGCGTCGTCTCTACTAAGAACACGTTCAAAGTACGACTTCTTTTTCTTTTCTTCCCTCTCTGGATAGAAGTAATACCCATAGTCTTCATCATCTGTGACTAAGCCTTTCGGTGATTTTTTATCAGCTTCTGTATCAGTACTGTTTGACTTTGAGTTAGAGGAGGCTGCCATATTGGAAGGGAAACTACTCTTAGAAAAGGCCGACTTTCGATTTCATCATAATAATTATTATGAACTCGATATATTTTTTATTCGAATATTAATTTTCCCTTCAGTACATGTACCAATGGTTCATGAGTCTGAATCGGCAACTCTGAGCTCTGGTTTGTATTAAAATTTCTTTATTAAAAAAAAAAAAACACTTAAATATGAGATTTTCTGTGATTCTTTCAGTTAAAAAAATATGGGAGAAATAATTATTAACCGGGTCCACCCCCCCCCCCCTCCCATGAGAGAGAGAGAGAGAGAGCGCGGCCACCTGAGCTGCTCCCAAGTTCTCCTGCAACCTAAATCCGGCACTGGTTAAAGACTTATGGTTTATTGATGACATTACTCTGTAGGGGTAACTCCGGGGATCGGGGACTAGTTGTTTCTGTAGTTGAGTTGGTTTAACATCCAACATCAGCACTTTATTGGCTTTATTGTGGACGGATCCCAAGACTAACGTCTGACAATTTTATGTGCTGCCACACACGAGACAGGGCGGGGATACCATGACCTATGTCACAGCTGGTCACACCAAACTGACACCGACCCAACCAGCAGGGAGCGAAATCGCCAGGGCTCGAACCACAGACCTTATGCGTCGCAAGCCGATTTTCTACCCCATGGCCACCGGGGACCGGGGACAAATTAAAAAAGAAACAACAACAAAACGAAACAGAAGGCAACAGCAACAATGTAACACAAATGAACACCGAAATTAGAAACAAACACACTAAAGAAAACATCCATAAAACCTAAAAAAGTGGACTATGATAATGAGGGCTGATCACCCTGCTGATTTGAAGATTACTGTACTGATATCTTGTTATGGGCGGTGAGACACAACTCTATATTATTTTGAAATAACTGATGATTTGTAAGCTATGCCCCTTGCATCTGTAAATAAACCATGAAACTAAAATGTTTGTTATTAAATGTCCATGTTCTAACTAAAACAATAAAAAAAGGGTGGATAGAGTGGTGAAGGTGATACAGAAAAGCAGTCCAACAACAATAGAGGCTTTAACATACGGAGCTAGACACAGGGACCAAATTATGATGCTAGTAAATGAGGGAGTAAGGTTTGTGGCTGTCCCTTCTAACTTATAAATTCTACATAATATACCATTACAAAATTGAATGAGTAAATTTAAACATATTATCAGAGACTGTGAAATAGTGAGAAGTTTCACGTGAAGGATTTTGTGGATATGGGACAAGATACTTTCGGCGGCAGCTTCGTTCTTTAAACCTTAGTTAAAAAACTACCTAAAGATTGCTCAACCGCCTTTATTTGAATAAAGAAATAGAGTGAGAACGCGTCACTCTAGCTCCCCGTATATATAGCACTATGAACTCTTTTGTGAGTTGAGATGCAGTTGAGTTGGTTTAGCGTCCAACATCAGCACTATATAAGCTATATTGTGGACAGGCCCCAAGACTGACGTCTTACGTCTGACAATTTTAAGTTCTGCCACACGTACACACGAGACAGGGTGGGGATACCATGACTTCTTTTTGTGAAAAGTCTTACTAAATCTACAGTCTCTGGTATAATTTTGAAAGAAACCAACCGGTGATGGACAACCAAAATACTCTAAACTACAGAGAATTCACCAGTGAGACGGGATAATTACGAGATTTACATCGTAGATTTTCGAGACTTTCTAAAAATCTTTGATAAGAGAAAGTGAAGCTCTGTCCTAGTTGAAAGTCTCCTGGCTCTCAAGACAGTTAGATTTAGATTAATTTTAGCAGCATTCGTAAATGAGCAGCATTCGTATATTAGCAGCATTCGTAAATTAATGAACATATTAACATTTTAGCGGTTTTCAAACTAAAAATAATAAAAACTCGTCGCTCTTATGATATGTCTTAAAGCCGGCCATAGACGTTGCAATAATTGCTGTAAATCATCGCTTTGCGATCATTTTGGCAATATTTTGCTTGGTGTATGGGGATATTGCAGAAATTTATCGACTTCAAAAGCTGATTGCTCATCGACTGGTACTACCTGAAAATAAATTGCCCGCGCCGCGCGACCTTGTCAATCTGCGGCAGGCCCTTTGTTTTTTTAAGGCCAGACAAGCCGACGCCGGTGCAGTAGGTTATTTTTGCTGGTCAAATGTTCATTTATGAGCCATCGGATTTTGAATCTGACAACAGATTCTTTTTCTCGACCCAAAATTAGCAAAGTCTACGCGTATAGATGCTTTTTAGAACGCGTTTTAGAGAATTAAATTTTATTTCGTTATTTGCCTCTATAATTTAAACTTAATATTCTTGTCTCCCCACTCCCGCCCATGTTTTTTTTTTTGTCTCTCTATCAAATTATCTATCAGTATAATTATATGGTATAACTTTACATCACTTCGCGTTATATAGATATGTTAATTATTTAAAAATCCAAACACAATTTTTTTGTTTAATTGAATGAGAGACAATTAACAAACTTTACAAAGCTGAACATGTTTACTCATTGGTGTTATTTAAAATTATGTTAATTTCTTCTCTTCGTGATGATTTTTCTTTTCCAGCCCGTCTTGAAATAAGCCGATGTAATGTTTACTCATGTGGGGTTATAGCCGAGCGCATGACAGTATCTTGCTTTTTAATCAAAGGGGTAACCCTTTACAATAAGTCAAGATATGTTTCTTTATTCATGCTCAATAGTTTTTAGTCTTCGGTTATATCTTGTAATTCCCTTATTAAATTAACATGGATAACTTTTTTTTTTTTTTTTAGTAGCCATGACTTCACCATACTCTACGTGAGCGTCTTTTTTTTTTGTTCTTCTTCTGAAAATCTTAATAATTATAGCCGCAGAGAGCGTCTTTACTGCTGCTGCTTGATGTTTGATGCTGCATTTAACACAATTGCACAAGTTCATCTTGTGGATGGAATGATTTTGTCGACGCGTGTGTGGGCAGATGGAAGACAAGTATTGCTTGGGATATTGTATAGCAATATTGCCAGCCAATTGATGGCTGCAATTTATTGACACGTCTATGGCCGGCTTTAGAGTTATACCTAAATTGTTACTAAGATGACTTTATCATTGATCTAGAGAGATCTATTTAAATACAGATATCTAGTAAGACAGTGTAAATTTGATGGTGGCGTCAGCTGAGGTTTGCTATCTGCTTGGTATCCACTGGGAAACTGGCGTTTCCAAGCAGCCATGATTAAAAGATCTGTCAAAGGAGTACAGGTCTAATCAATGTATTTCTTGGTAGATGTAGATTTGGATCTAGATCTATCGCCAAAGCCGGTAATAAGAATGTTTTCTTACTTTTTTCCATACATGTTTGAACGTTCATTCGACATGTAAAATTGCTGGCGTCGTCTCTACTAAGAACACGTTCAAAGTACGACTTCTTTTTCTTTTCTTCCCTCTCTGGATAGAAGTAATACCCATAGTCTTCATCATCTGTGACTAAACCTTTCGATGATTTTTTATCAGCTTCTGTATCAGTACTGTTTGACTTTGAGTTAGAGGAGGCTGCCATATTGGAAGGGAAACTACTCTTAGAAAAGGCTGACTTTCGATTTCATCATAATTATGAACTCGATATATTTTTTATTCGAATATTAATTTTCCCTTCAGTACATGTACCAATGGTTCATGAGTCTGAATCGGCAACTCTGACTCAGACTCTGAGCTCTGGTTTATATTAAAATTTCTTTATTTAAAAAAAAAACAGCAACTTCTTGTACGTCTCCTTGGGCAAACATAAATATGAGATTTTCTGTGATTCTTTCAGTTAAAAAAATATGGGAGAAATAATTATTAAGAATAAAAAGAGCTCGATATATAGACATCCATCATAAGTGTGTGCCTGAAACCACCAAAGATCTGATGTTCGTGAAATGTAATAGAAGAATAGCTTCTGATTAAAATGATAACAACCATTGTTAAAGACAGTGCCGGATAAAGCAGGGGCACGGGTCCCAGTCCCCCCCCCCCCCCCCACCTCCCCACC
>RQTK01001206.1:0-28637 GCA_003991915.1 Elysia chlorotica | reverse complement strand
CACACACAGGGAGAGAGAGAGAGAGAAGAAGAGAGAGAGAGAGAGAGAGAGAGAGAGAGAGAGTCTTTATGTTTTCCTCTTCAGAGAGTTTTTTTTTAGCAAAAGTCTTCCTTTTGGAGTATCATTATGTACTTTGAAAATTTAACCAGTACTTTAAAAAGATATTATTTAAAAAACAACCAGGAAATAGTAATTAATGAAGCCCAATAATTATGGGTGTGATAAGTTGATTTCATGGATAATATGAGTAAATGAGTATTATTAGGTTTTCTTATTTATTTTCTTTTAGAACTGTAAGTTTAATTCTTGATATTTAAACTAGATTTGTTACGTAGCATTTTTTCAAATGTGAATATTCTCAAAGAAAAAAGTAATTTGACTTGTCACAATTTCAGACCCCTGGATCTTATTCAATGTTTGCCATGGAGAGTCCATAAAGAAAAAAAAAAAGAAGCCTTTGTAATGTACAGCCTGATAAACTGGCAAGTTATTTACGGCAGTGACCCTTTCAGTTCTTTTGAAATTGTTTATCCAACACAGGTAACATAACATCCCAGTTAACGTTCAACAAATTCCCTCAAAGATCACTAAAATTCAAAATATCACTATCAGTTTTTCAGTTTAATATTAAATGTTATGAAATTCAAGTACATGTATTGATATAAGTTCTGAAACAGATTAAGTTTACAACTTGAGCATACATTGCTTTTCCATGTATCCAGTACCAATAAAAAAAAGAGTTGAGATTGTTATAAATCCGTTTTTCTATTGTAACAATTTACTTGCAAAAAAAAAAAACAGCCCCAAAAAAAACAACAGCAACACAAACACACACAAAAAGAAAAGGCTAGAGAGGAAGGAGGATCATTTGTGAGCTGTACAGGCTTTATAACCCTTTAGTTTCAGTCAGGACATTATCCTTACTGATTTTCATTCCGAAAATAAGTAAATACTTGAAATAAAAATTACCTAGACCTACATGATCTGCTAAAGATTAACCCTGATTCACCTTAAGCAAATGTCACTGTATTTCATGTAATCATAATAATTATGAAATGACAGATATCCCTGTACAACACATGAGATTTGATAAAAAATACAATAAAGCCATTTCTGAATTCAATTACCATTGGGAGTTTATTTGTGATTGATGTTACAGTTACAATGTTATGCATCTCATATTTACATGAATGTATCACAAACTTGTCCATGGTGGTAAAGAAGGCTAACAACAGTTGTCACACTACCTATTTATTTCTATGTGTACCGGTAACTTAAGATGGTAATTTGTCTTACTTTACAATCACAGTACAAATACAAAACTGGCCATAGCAATGTAACATTTACTTCATCTATGTCATGATAAGAAGCACACTTTGATGTAGGCATACATGATTATATTTTTGCAGGAAACTTAATACTAATTTCGAGTTTAAAAGATCTAAATCTAAATCTAAATAAGGGCAAATTAGCTCTGTCGAGGAGCCCTTCTCAAACTACATGTATATTCCAGTAACCAGGATCCTTATCCTGTGCTTTTCCCATCCACTTCATTTTGAACTGATGTGCAATTAAATTTGTTATCTCTCCGATTCAGGTTGAGTCTTCCTCTTCTTCTTTGTGATAGTGTGGGTTGTCAAATGGTGACTCCTGATTTCCACGAATTGTCTTATATTATTACTGCATAGCCATCTCACCTATGCTTTGAGTCTTTGGTTTAGTATCTCATGTCCTCAATTGTGACTGCTTTATACTTCTAGTTACACATGCTAAGTAAAAAAGCAATCACATCTTTAAGTTACTTGAATAGAAAAAAGAGGCAAGAAATATTACTTGACTAGTATAATTGCCAATATTCTTGAGATATATTAAAAATCTCAGCTCTACTATATACATCTACATTCCTTGCTCAAGTCACTAGCCATTTTATCAATTTTTTAAAATCTTTCTTTGATATAACCAGTACACACATTAAGGACAAAATCCAAAATATGTATTAGATATATAAAAGCTGACACTTTGTCAGCTCAGTCGTATAATATCCTATCTAACTTCTATAATTTTTTTATTTAGACTAAGTAATTTAGAAATGAGATAGGATCTTATACAACTCATTTGAAATATTTCATGATCTAAAACTCACGATGTTTATTCGTTCTAGCCCAAATCATTTAAATGCCAATGGCTTCAACACTTTAGTAGCTTGCGTAACTACAGAATTACAATAATTTAAGAAGATATTCACAAAGGAAAACAGCAAATTCGAGGATTTTATATTTCCAATCAAGATGCAGTTATTACAAAAGGATGTGAAGCAGAAATGTGACTTTTATTAGAATTGAGGGGACGCAGTTTCACTTGATATATCTCAAGAGAAATAAAATACAGTCTTCATTCATTTCACAACATTCTTTCAACGAATTAAGAATCAATATACCCATAAACTACTTTCTGTGGAAGTAATACATATTAAGAATAATACTGACACCTTTATTAGTAACAAATAAAAGCCTTTATTATATATTTTCTTATAGGTCTACTTTGTTCACTAGCACATAATAGCCAATGGAAGAAATGAATGTATCACAGCAGTGTTAACATTGAGCAAAAGACATATAAAAATAATGTGGATCATCTCTTACAAGGCTTATCAAATCCAAAAAAGTTTCCAATAACAGAGAAGACATGAAAAAAAAAAATTAAATAATAATAAAAAAAAAACGTTATTCCACATGACATGATGATGACATAATGGTATCCTACACTTGATGATAGTGTCGACTGTGAATAAATACTAGTGTAAACTGATCCTTCCGAGAATTCTTTGAGTCCAGTACAGTTGACTAGGTGACGAGCTCATACCACTTGTTTGTTTTGGGGTCGAAATAGCAGTTGAGTTTTGGGTCAAATAACAAATCCAGTTTTTCTTCATCCTCCTCGGGCTTAAGAATGTTTGATGTTTGACCTGAGTCAGGTAGATAGTGGAAGAGAGATATAGATATAAAGATACATAAATATATTTATAATTTTTTATATATGTCTGTCTACCTTTTTGTAGTCCATGTAACCACGGTGACAATTTTCCTTGCATGGACAATATAAAGTATATCTTATCTTATCTCACATTGTCACTAATGTCAGTGCAGGACGTTAAGAAACCAGCTCACTCACTAACTCACCCTATATGCCAGCGCTTATACGTAAAAATGTACATATCATACCTCTGGCACAGGGAGCCTCGTCCGACAGATCGTCTGAGATGCCCTCCATGGTGCCTTGCAGATCTTGTACGGCCGACAGGGGCATGATGGGAGGACTCATCACCCCACTCCAGTCCCTGGTGAACAGTAGGGATAGGCATGTTAGCGCTAATCGTATGTCAAGAGTAATCAATGATGATCCCAAGCCAGTCTTTTTTTTTTCAAATTTAAATTAACATACAACTGGAAGTGGAATCTTCCTTTGAAAATTTAACGTTTTTGTGTTCCTTCTTGTAAATAATTGTATTGATTCAAAAAGTATCCATTTTGACTATTGTTTTAATTTAAAAGGCTTTGAAAACACGAGGTACCCTGTGGGTTAAAAGGTGTATATAATATAAAGCATCTATCATAGTTACTTCAAATAGAGCAAGGACAAGCAACGAATCACAAGAAAAAAATAATAGAAATCAAATCTAAAACTACCAACACTGATAAAAAATTTCTCTATATATTGTTTCCATATAATAAAAGCTCCAGTAATAATTAAGAGATAATATATTGTAAAAAACACCAAACTTTTGTTCTCCATATCTATTTGTACTTTTGCAGCGCTTCTTTGTGTTTTAATTGCACTTTGGTCAATTGTTTTGAAATTAATAAAGAGACACGAAAACAAGACTTGCAGCCACAAATAACCTGCAGTATTTGCTCTAGAAACACTAATGAATTGCAATAAAAGCTATGTAAATAAATAATAATCAGAGAAGTAAATAGCCGGTGAAGTGGGCATATTATTGTAGCTGCAAAGAGATAAAAGCATGACAATATTATTTCTTCCTCTAGACCCAGAAAATGGTCTGGCAGGATTAGTCTACGAAGATTGTGTGTAACAGACCTTGGATTTGAAGACGTGAGGGTGTCGCTACTCCGCCGAGACTTCATTTCTTCATGGTAGTTGTGGACTTGATTTGGAGCCTGCGATTGCAGAACATACAAATAAACAAAAAAATGAAAAATAACAAAACAACCCAAATAAATTAATACATAAAATACCCAAAAAGGGCTGAATCCAAATGAAACTAACAAATATATGTGAGCGAGAGTGAACCAGGCATGGGACACTGATACTTGTGATAGGAGTTTTGAGCTAGAGCCCTCTAAAAAAGGAATTATACTACATTTTGAACTTGTTCTTTTTCAAATAAAAATAAATATTGATTATCTCTGGTTCTTGAAATTGAAAAGTTCTAATTTTTTTCCACGCCTTTATATGTATTTAATGCTTCTTGACACACTACAAATGACTGAAATATCAAACTTCAAACTTGTATTCGTGGCATTTACACAATTTTGATATAGCCATTTATCATCCATGTCCATACAACAAGGCTTTTATTTTTCATTAATTAATATTCCTAACCATAAAACTAGATTGTACCAAATTCATTTTTTATTTGAAAACCTGCGCTCATACAGTTTCCTATTGTAATTATTGTTTTCTTTTTACAGCAACCTTCACACAACTTCATTTAAAGACATGTCTTGGGCAGCAATATGCATTGAATTCTGCTTGACATATAGTACTTTTTTAACACCTATTTATAAGCAGTGCTAGCTTCGAATTAAGAGAATTAAAAACCAGAAAAACTGTGAATAATATGTCTGGTTTCAGCATAGCCAAAGACAAAAAAAAAAAAAAAATTCTCTTGCAAAAATCGTTTTATGAGAAATTCAAATTATCAAACTTTGTTTTGTGAAGTTTTCACTGTATAGTGAAAGAAGATTCCTATTTGGACATTCTTGGACTATATAGGTTAAATAAAAAGCCTACCGGAGCCTTCCAGGTGCTGAAACTGGTATCATCGTCACTGGTAGTTGCAGGGGATTCGCTGTACAGGTGGTTGTTGTGTGTCAGGGGAGGGTTTACATGCAGCTGGTGGGAGGAAGAGGAGGAGGAGGCGTGAGGAGGCACCGCTGTTGAGGTCGATGAAGGCGCAGGGACGGGTCTCGGGGAGATGTCTTGATACGCTGCCTCTGTCTGGCGCCGCATGCTAGCGAACATTCCGGCCTCAAACGATTCCGTGAGGTCACCTCCGCCCGTTGTATACTTGCTGAAGTCGTACGTTTTCTGGTGTAACCAATAGAGAAGGAGAAAAATGTATTGATTCTGTGTATTATTCAAGCATACATGTGCAAAGAGCTAAGAAATAATTTCTGAGGTCACCACCGCCCGTTGTATATTTGCTGAAGTCGTACGTTTTCTGGTGTAACCAATAGAGAAGGAGAAAAATTTATTGATTCTGGGTATTATTCAACAAGCATACATGTGCAAAGAGCTAAGAAATAATTTCTGAGGTCACCTCCACCTGTTGAATACTTGCTGAAGTTGTAGGTTTCTGTTGTGACCAATACAAAGAAAAAAACATCAGGCTGTGACCAACAGAACGGAGAAAAATATTTTGTTGTGACCAATAGAAAGGAGAAAAATATTATGTTGTGACCAATAGAAAGGAGAAAATATTATCATGTAACCAATAGAAAGGAGAAAAATATGAAAAATATTATGTTGTGACAAAAGAGGAGAAAAATATTATGTTGTGACCAATACAGGAGAAAAATATTATGTTGTGACCAATAGAAAGGAGAAAATATTGTGTTGTGAAAAATAGAAAGGAGAAAATATTGTGTTGTGAAAAATAGAAAGGAGAAAACTATTATGTAGTGACTAATTAACTACTGCCAGTTGTGTATGTGCTGAAGACATAGGGTTTCTGCTGTGACCAATAGAAAGAAGGAAAAGTGCTCTCTCCTGTTTTTTTTGCTGGGCACAGGTATATTAAAAAAGTTTCCGAAACTACCTCTGAAAAGTTAAGGGTACTGTATTATTATTAGTTGCCAGATAAGGTGTATCTGTATGTTTAGAACCAATATAATAAAGTTTTATATTTCAATACTTAAAGCTACTATCAGAGTGAGTATGTATGAGAGTAATATGAATTTGTGTACCGCAAGGCAGTTACTTAGTTAACTCAACAGGGTGTTTTCATGAACATGTTACCAGTGAAAGAGACATTTTATTAGTAAGATGTAAAGCATAAGTTTTCAAATCTGCACACATTTTTATTCTTTTTAAATTTTAAATTTCTGGCATTTACATACACTTAGTGATAGGAGTTTTGAGCTAGAGCCCTCTAAAAAAGGAATTATACTACATTTTGAACTTGATTGGGCAAAAACTGCTGAGGCAGAGTGGCTAATTTTAATTAGACCTGGATGTGAGCCTCCACAAGATTGCCTGAAAATTCTAAGTTGTAAAAAGAAGATGGGGGAAGGGGGTCAGGGGGACGAAGTCCCCCTGAAGCTGAAGCTATTTTTTGGATCACATGAGGCAAAACCCCTTTCTGGATGCACATTTTACTGAAATTACACCAATGCATATTTATTACTAGATCTATAGCCTATGGGCCTATCTGTAGACTTATGATTAATATTAAAAGAAGATTCATTATGTTCAAATCCAGAGAGATGACATTTTAGAAAAAAAAAAAATTCATGATTATAATATCCCCTGCATATAAAATCCTCTGGCCCCATCCATCCCTCCCTCTGGTTCTCTAGCATGTCTTTTGTCTCTTATTTCTCTATTTGAGTCTAGTCAGATAGGCTAGCGCGTATTATAGATCTAACGCGTAAAGTAGATCTAGATCTAGCGTTCTAAATATGAATATTGATGATATGTCCAAATTCAAATTATTAATGTAGATCTAAACACGACTCGCTGAAGAATCTTCACAAACTTCGATTTACACCAATACGTTTTTACCGAGATGAGTAGAAAATCCAAATCAAATCTGCCACTATTGTTTACTATTAATATCGTACTTGTGTCGAGCTCGTAAGGGTTGCCTAACACTCCAATGTACCAAAGTAACAAAAATGTGAAAGTATTATTTAAAAAAACACATTAGAAAATAAAAAAGGTATAGAAACTAGTTAAATATTTGTCTTGGTCTTCACATAATTTTACGAATAATAGGGGAATATATATAATATAACTCAAGTTGAACGTGAATCGAATTCCATGAATCCCTTACGATCTTGGTCTTGCTTGTCACTATTTACATAACACGGAAACTGCTAGACTGCAACCCACCACGTCGTTATAGTTTATTTTCGCATTCGCATTTTAATCAAAGTTCCGGCAATCATTGCCGGAAAGTCGGCATTCATTGCCGGCACTTGCCGGCGCTGATTGCCGGCACTTGCTGTGTCGGAAATTGAGTCGGCAGAGGTCGAAAATCGACTCTGGATACTCGCGCTATGCACATGAGGAGATTTTCTTTTCTCTCTCTCTCCCCCTCCCCCAATTTTATGATTGCCGGAATTCCGGCAATTGCCTGAAAACATCCAGGTCTAAATATAAAGAAAAGGTGTGTGTGTGATCTAATGTAATGTCTTAATTTAAATAAGGACATGAACCAGGCATGGGACACTGATACTTGTGATAGGAGTTTTGAGCTAGAGCCCTCTAAAAAAGGAATTATACTACATTTTGAACTTGTTCTTTTTCAAATAAAAATAAATATTGATTATCTCTGGTTCTTGAAATTGAAAAGTTGAATTTTTTTCTATATCTTTATTGTATGAAACGCTTCTTGACACACTATAAAATAACTATTGTATAGTGAGAGAAGATCCCTATTCGAGCATTATTGGACTATATAGGTTAAACAAAATTCTACCGGAGCCTTCCAGGTGCTGAAACTGGTATCATCGTCACTGGTAGTTGCGGGGGATTCGCTGTACAGATGGTTGTTGTGTGTCAGGGGAGGATTTACATGCAGCTGGTGGGAGGAAGAGGAGGAGGAGGCGTGAGGAGGCACCGCTGTTGAGGTCGATGAAGGCGCAGGGACGGGTCTCGGGGAGATGTCTTGATACGCTGCCTCAGTCTGGCGCCGCATGCTAGCAAACATTCCGGCCTCAAACGATTCTGTGAGGTCACCCCCGCCCGTTGTATACTTGCTGAAGTCGTACGTTTTCTGGTGTAACCAATAGAGAAGGAGAAAAATGTATTGATCCTGGCTATTAACTATAATTCACGCATACATGGGCAAAGAGCTAAGAAATAAGTTCTGATCATCTCTGTAACCTTTGATATTTGTAGCCACTTCTTCAACTAAGATAATGACTGAAAAGAAGCACCTCTATAATATTTATGAACCAGGCTCTATATTTTAAATTTCTGGCATTTACATACACTGCTTCCATCGTTAGCAGCATTCAAGGCCTTGACGCCATCAGTGCCTGTACAAGGATTGTTGATCTCCCTCAAAGATTTGCGGCTCATCCTGGAAACGGCGTTCTGCCGAGCTCGAGAGCCCGTAGGGGGGTCTGCGTAGGCGCTCGGATCAAACGGAATCTTCTGGTCAGGACTGGCAGAGGCTATAGGAGCAACCTTAATGGAGATGGAGAGAAGAAAAATAATGGTCAACCTTTTAGAAATGCTGATATTTGCTCAGGATGCAACCATTATTCAACAATTGATAATGTAAAGGTTCATTAATAAATAATAATAACACTTTAGGTAAAGCGCCCAGATCAAGCGAGAATTTCTGATCAGGACTGGTAGAGGCTATAGGTGCAACCTTAGTGGAGATGGAGGGAAGAAAAATAATGGTAAACCTTTTAGTAATACTGATATTTGCTCAGGATACAACCATTATTCAACCATTGATAATGTAAAGGTGCGTTAATAGAGAATAATAACATTTTAGGTAAAGCGCCCAGATCAAGCGAAAATTTCTGATCAGGACTGGTAGAGGCTATAGGAGCAACCTTAATGGAGATGGAGAGAAGGAAAATAGGAAAATAATGGTCAACCTTTTAGCAATGCTGATATTTGCTCAGGATACAACCATTATTCAACCATTGATAATGTAAAGGTGCGTTAATAGAGAATAATAACATTTTAGGTAAAGTGCCCAGATCAAGCAATAATTTCTGATCAGGACTGGCAGAGGCTATAGGTGCAAACTTAATGGAGATGGAGGGAAGAAAAATAATGGTAAACCTTTTAGTAATACTGATATTTGCTCAGGATGCAACAATTTTTCAATCATTGATAATGAAAAGGTGCGTCGATAGAGAATAATAACATTTTAGGTAAAGCGCCCAGATCAAGCGAGAATTTCTGTTCAGGAGTGGTAGAGGCTATAGGAGCAACCTTAATGGAGATGAAGAGAAGGAAAATATGCTGATAATTGCTCAGGATACAACCATTTCTCAACCATTGATAATGATAACGATAAAGGTGCGTCGCTAGAGAATTATAACATTTTAGTTAACGAGCCCGGAAAAGGTTAAGGCACATAAGTGTCAGTATGTCAGTATAATGAGACCCATTAAGACCGGAGTCTTGGTATCTCTGTATAGTCTCTGTGTGCCAGTCTCTCTTTCCTATGCTTTACAATTTTTTACAATAACACATACATAATAATAAAATTACCATAGCACAAAAGAAAAATATTTTATAACTATGGAGTGATTTTCCAAGGATTAATATTATTTATAAAAATTAATAATTTACCTTAAATTCATAAGGACCACCACCTGGCTGAGCTCTAGATCTGATCGAACCATTTGTACTACTAGAACCAGCACCAGTCGTGTAGTTGCCGCTGTTATAACCACTGCTGCTGCTGCGGTTGTTGTTGTTGATATTGTGGTTATGGCCTCTGTGGAAATTCCCGGGCCCACCGCCATTAGTGGCTCCACTTCCAGGAGTCCTGCGCATCCTACCTCCCAGACTGGGATGATGATGGTGATGATGATGATGAGGATGGTGGTGGTGGTGGTGTCTCAGGAGCTCAGCAGCAACAGCCTCTCTGTCGTCGTCGCTGCTGCTGTGACTGACAAAATCGTCCTCGAGCCGAGCGCCTCTGTTTGACATGGTGTCCGTGCTGCGTTTTATGTTGGACCGGAAGGATTTGGCGAAACTTTTCCGGGACTTCAGATTTGGAGGTTTTAAAGCGAGGGGAAAAAGAGAAAGAAAAAGGAAAATTGTGAGAGAATTCAAGATGCTCCATGGATTTGGAGCGGACATTTTAAAGAAAGGAATTGAGAAAAGAGCTAAGTGGTCTGAATTCTATTCACTTACTTTTTTAAGAACTCATAATCTGTTAAATTTTCTCAAAAATCATTAAGACATTTATAGACACTTTAAATAAAAGATAGAAAGGAAATAATAGGCAAGCAATGGAACAAATTGAACATGTAAATACAAAATGTTTCAAGCAAAACCAGCTTTGACATTTTGATTTAAGTTTATTTGACAAAACTGTTGCCTTGTAAATTGTATTTTGAAAGGCCTGGAGATATATACCTGATTTCCTTCTGCCTCGGGGTTGTTGGGAGAAATATTCCTTCTAGCATTGGCCGATTTGGGAGGGGAGACAAACAGGTGAAGTTTATTGCTCTCACCGGACGTCTCTCTGAAGAAATAGGATCGATTCCATGTATGGTACACAGTGAAATAGGCTTACCTCAAAGGAGTCAGACCATGTACATGTATACAGTGAAATAAATTTATATTTAAAAGATAAAAAGCTGAAGTTTTTCAAACCTGAAATTTTTTTATTGTATCTTTATTGGTTCAAGAAAATATGAATTTTGGTAAAACCCCCCAAAAAAGTGAAATTTTGTGAGCATTTCTGGAAAATAGTGCGACTCCATTGAGTTTAGATTGCAGCCTTAAGGTTTATATGTGAGGCAACCTGAGTGAAACAGGCAAAAGTCACTGATATAAGTTACGAGCTAGAGGACTCCTAGACCTAGAGAAACACCTCCATGTTGACATCTTTTTATTTTCAAGTGAAAAAAATTATCTCTGGTTGTAGAAATAATAGAGTTATAATTTTTTCAACCTGGTAAATTACGTTTGATGCTTCTTAAAACACTTACTAAATATGATAAAGTCCGAATTATGCCTGATTACTAGTTACTTCACATTTTATCTCAAGTTAATGTTAAACAGTGACCGGAAAAAAAAAAAGACATAGCTGCCATAGTTCATCTTAGGAAAATTTTAGTTTAGATATTGAAACTGAGAAAATGTTATTAAGACAAAAGTGTCACGCTTACAATGCTAAAGATCTATGAGCTCTTTTACAGAGCAATTGGTTTTATGTAAAAAAAAAACATTAGGTTTAGTAAAGGGGCATTTTAAAGAACATGTGTGATATTTCATAACTTAAAAATGTACATTTTCTAAGAAGAAGCAATTAAAAAAAAAGGATAATACTTGAAACAATAAATTTACTGATGCATTAATTTCCAACAAATAATAATATGGCAAAAGCAAATTGCATTTACCAACACATAAATACATATAAAAAGAAGCCTCACTCATCGCTTTCCTCGTACTCCCCCAGATGCGAGCTTTCACTGGCTGAAGTCGACACGTTGCTGTCATTGTCCTCAGCGTGAAAACGTTCGTTCTGGGCAGCAGATAAAGACGGCACACCCCCTCTTCCGTTCACTCTTCCTCCCCCTTCTCCTCTGACCACCTCCTTCGCATTATTCCTCCTCCTTCTCTGGCTCGCCTCTTCCTCTCCCGTTCTTCTCGGAGGTTCCATTGAAAGACCGCTCTCGGCCCCAATCCTTTCTTCCACGCCCTTGAGTAGAGAGATCACATCTGAGACGGAGTCCATCTCATTATAGGCAAAACTTCCGTCGATATTGTGGGACTCCCCTATTTAAAAAAAAAAAAATAATAATCAGAAACAGAAAATGAGAGATATATTTCTTGAAAATCCACATCTACAGGATTGTGATGAAATTAAAAAAAAAAGTATGCTGGCAAGATCCCTGCAATAATATCTTTTTTTTTTTAATTTCATGATTTCACTATGCTATAAGGGTACATGATATATGTTACTCTAACCATTTTCGCAATGGGAAGTATAAAAAAGAGTAAAGTTTGACAGAGCGTTTTTTTTTCCTTCTATCAAATACTAGAGGGAGGTTGTCAGTGCTTTTGTTGTTCCACTATACTTTTGTTGTGACATAAAAACCTAAGCAACTTAATCAACACAAAGAAATGTGCACCTCCTCCTTCCCTTCCCTAAATTTTCTACAGACTTCTCCGGACATTAGTCTTTGGACCCCTCCTCGACATAGTCTAGTTACTTCATACTGGACATTGAGAAACCATTCATAAAAAATTACCATAAATCCAATGTAAGAGATTACCATAAATCCAATGTAAGAGATTACCATAAATCCAATGTAAAAGACACTAATTCGCGGTGGTACCCCACTTCACCAAAAACACAAACCCACCTTTTCGCGGGGACTGTATCTCCGGGACGTCAGGACCCACCCCAGAATCCTTCATTCTACTAGAGCCAGATCCGCCCCTGCTGGTACTACTTCCCCCGCTGTTTGCGCGGGCCTCCTGCAGGCGCTGGCGAATGCTGGCTGTGCCGGGGCTCATCGCCTGGCCCAGTCCCGGCGCCAGAGAAGACGGAGGATGTCCGGGGTTTGGCGGAGGGGGAGCGGCATGGACAGACGCAGAGCTGGGTGGGGATATCACGCTAGGGTCGCCTGAGGGTGAGAGAGCCAGGGAAAGATGAGGTGAGTTTGGCCTTATACGGTGATGAATTATGTAAAGAACTGATACAAGAATGTATATGATTATGAATTTGGTTTTTGTCTCTTAAGGTTTTCCTAAGAATTATCTACAGAGACATAGAGAGCGGAGTACGCCTGTGGTCGGATACAGAGGGGGAGAGGGAGGGGCGTGGACAGATGAGAGCTGAGTGGGAATATCACGCTAGGGTCGCCTGAGGGTGAGAGAGCCAAGGAAAGATGAGGTGAGTTTGGTCTTATACAGTAATGAAGAACTAATACATGAATATGTATATAAATATTTTGTTTAGGTTTTCGTATCTAAAGGTTCTCCTAAGAATTAGCTACGGAGACATGGAGAAGAGGATGCCCGAAGTCCGATACAGGGGGAGAGGGAGGGGCGTGGACAGACGCAGAGCTGGGTGGGGATATCACGCTAGGGTCGCCTGAGGGTGAGAGAGAGCCGGGGAAAGATGAGGTGAGTTTGGTCTTATACAGTGATGAATTATGTAAAGAACTGATACAAGAATGTATATGATAATGAATACTTTGTTTAGGTTTTCATCACTTAAGGTTCTAAGAGTTATCTACAAAGACATGGAGAGAAGAGGATGCCCGAAGTCCGATACAGGGGGAGGGGAGGGGCGTGGACAGACGCAGAGCTGGGTGGGGATATCACGCTAGGGTCGCCTGAGGGTGAGAGAGCCGGGGAAAGATGAGGTGAGTTTAAGTCCTATACAGTAATGAATTATGTAAAGAACTAATAGTAATACATGAATGTATATGATAATGAATACTTTGTTTAGGTTTTCGTATCTTAAGGTTTTCCTAAGAATTAGCTACGGAGACATGTAGAAAATGATGCCTGTGGTCGGATACAGAGGGAGGGTGAGGGGCGTGGACAGATGCAGAGCTGGGTGGGGATATCACGCTAGGGTCGCCTGAGGGTGAGAGAGCCAGGGAAAGATGAGGTGAGTTTGGTCTATACAGTGATGAATTATGTAAAGAACTGATACAAATAATGTATATGATGATATGAATATTATTTGGTATTTGTCTCTTAAGGTTTTCCTAAGAATTATCTACAGAGACATAGAGAGCGGAGTACGCCTGTGGTCGGATACAGAGGGGGAGAGGAGGGGCGTGGACAGATGAGAGCTGAGTGGGAATATCACGCTAGGGTCGCCGGAGGGTGAGAGAGTCAGGAGAAGATGAGGTGAGTTTGGCCTTATACAGTAATGAATTATGTAAAGAACCAATAGTAATACAAGAATGTATAAGAATATTTTGTTTAGTTTAGGTTTTCGTTTCTAAAGGTTTTCCTAAGAATTATCTACAGAGATATGGAGAGAAGAATGCTTAGGGTCGGATACAGAGGGAGGGTGAGGGATGTGGACAGACAACTAAACTATATTTAGTCATTGAAAAACACAAATATAGATTACATTAAAAACACTTTTATTCAGATTGGGGTCTTTTGTGAAAAAAAAAAAAAAAAAAAAAAAAAAAAAAATACATTTAATAATAAAAAAATATTTTACCAACAGTAGGAGACTACTGCACCCACCTACAATATAGCTTTTCTGCTGCGGTTGGATTTTACGTAACCAACTTAACTCAAACCAGCACTATGTCTCTGTGGCAGCACATAAAATTGCCAGACATCAGTGTCACTACCCATCAACAATGTTGCTGATCTTGGACATTAAGATAAGAAACCAACTATCACTCACTCACCTCTAGCAACGGCCCCGTTTTGACCAATGCTCTTGATCCTCGGTCGTCGTCGAGCCCTGTCATTGGACGGTTCTCTGGGAGGGTGAGGCGCCACCATCTGTTTGTCCATCAGGCCTTTCATGCCTTCAAGGGTGAAGAGGATCAAAAAGTTCATTTTAGGCAGAAATTAATAGACCCCGTATAGATTTTTATTACTTCATTTAAAGGGTTCAAGCTGAAAATGATGTTAGTGACTTTTGCCTGATTCACCTTGATTGCTAGACATATGCTTAATTTATAACAAAGAGATTAAAAAAAAATACTTGTAATAACATTACTTCACCTAGCTAGCAGGAGAGCGTATAGCATTTTTTATTAGTCTCTAAATCTTAAAAAAAATATTCCTGTGTTAGTAGAACAAATTATGCTATTGTTTTTCTTTCTTAATTGTTTTTTAAATGAAAACAAATTAGCACATTTTAATTTTAACTTCACCATGAGATAGATGCTGAGCTAAGAATCACATTGATAATGTCCAAATGGCATGTCTTTGATTGAAATAATATTACCCTGATAGCCCTGTAACAAAAAATTAAAAAAGTTTCCAAGTGTATTTTGAAGAAAAAAAAGGATAGTATACAGAGCGTTTTTTTATCCTTCTATCAAATACTAGAGGGAGGTTGTCAGTGCTTTTGTTGTTCCACTATACTTTTGTTGTGACATAAAAACCTAAGCAACTTAATCAACACAAAGAAATGTGCACCTCCTTCTCTCCTTCCCTTCCCTAAATTTTCTACAGACTTCTCCGGACATTAGTCTTTGGAGCCCTCCTCAACATAGTCTAGTTACTTCATATTGGACATTGAGAAACCATTCATAAAAAATTACCATAAATCCAATGTAAAAGATTACCATAAATCCAATGTAAGAGATTACCATAAATCCAATGTAAAAGACACTAATTCGCGGTGGTACCCCCCTTCACCAAAACCACAAACCCACCTTTTCGCGGGGACTGTATCTCCGGGACGTCAGGACCCACCCCAGAATCCTTCATCCTACTGGAGCCAGATCCGCCCCTACTGGTACTACTCCCCCCGCTGTTTGCGCGGGCCTCCTGCAGGCGCTGGCGAATGCTGGCCGTGCCGGGGCTCATCGCCTGGCCCAGTGCCGGCGCCAGAGAAGATGGAGGATGTCCAGGATTTGGCGCAGGGGGAGCGGCATGGACAGATGCAGAGCTGGGTGGGGATATCACGCTAGGGTCGCCTGAGGGTGAGAGAGAGCCAGGGAAAGATGAGGTGAGTTTGGCCTTATACGGTGATGAATTATGTAAAGAACTAATAGTAATACAAGAATGTATATGAATATTTTGTTTAGGTTTTCATTTCTTAAGGTTTTCTAAGATTTATCTACATAGACATGGAGAGAAGAGGATGCCTGTTGTCTGATACAGAGTTGGAGTGTGAGGGGTGTGGACAGATGCAGAGCTGGGTGGGGATATCACGCTAGGGTCGCCTGAGGGTGAGAGAGCCTGGTTAAGATTAGGTGAGTTTTTGTCTTATACAGTAATGAATTATGTAAAGAACTGATACAAGAATGTATATGATTATGAATACTTTGTTTAGGTTTTCGTTTCTAAAGGTTTTCCTAAGAATTATCTACAGAGACATGGAGAGAAGAGGATGTCTGTGGTTGGATACCCGGAGGGATGGGGCGTGGACAGATGCAGAGCTGAATGGGAATATCACATTGGGATCACCTCGGAGTGAGAGAGCCAGTGAAAATGAAAGTGGGTTTTCTCTCTCTCTCTATGACGCACACACACTTACACATATATACTTGGTGCGCAGTTCATTGCAAAGAGATGCTAGCACAAGAGCATTTATTTTATCAATGGGCACAACATGCGAGTGGTGTGAGGGGAAAAGGTTAAATTTTAGACAGTTGTAAAGAACCAATACACAAAATATATAAACTTTCTGGCATACCTTTTTAAAAAAAAATCATGATAAAAAGAGTAAACAGAGCATTAATTTGTGAGGTAGGTTATGAAGTCATTATTTTTGTCGCTGCACTATACTTTTACAATATCAGGCTAGGATTGCCCGAGAGAACTAGGTAAAAATGAAAGTGGATTTGATCTTATTCTTAGACAGTTGTATCCAATATCAGAATAAATATATACTTTATGGCGCTCTTTCATAAAATTTTGTTCTGAAAATAAAAGGACTGATACATTTTTAAAAAGAAATTGATGATTATTACAAACTAGACAGTAAAACTATAATTATTCATTGAAAAATACAAATATAGATAACATTGAAAACAACTCTTTACTCCAATTGGAGTCTTTTGTGAAAATAAAAAAAGAAAAAATGTACATTTAATCAAAAAAAAATTTTACCAACAGAGAGAGAAGAGCAAAAAACTGGATAAGTATTTGCTTTATTATACTTTTAAATGACAAAAAGATGAACATCAACACACACAAATGCCAATAGAAGCATATGTCTAATTCAAATAAGTAGATTATCTAACCTCAGACAAGCATTCTGACTGGTACTCAATGCTAAATGATAGTTTTACCTCTTGCAAAAAAGTCTACTGGTTGGGTCTAGGTTAGTATTATACGACCAGCTGAGACAGGAGTCCAGAAATCATTGCAGTCTTAGCCATATAGGTGTTAGATATTAGTATCTGGACCCACCTACAATATAGCTTTTCTGCTGCGGTTGGATTTTACGTAACCAACTTAACTCAAACCAGCACTATGTCTCTGTGGCAGCACATAAAATTGCCAGACATCAGTGTCACTACCCATCAACAATGTTGCTGATCTTGGACATTAAGATAAGAAACCAACTATCACTCACTCACCTCTAGCAACGGCCCCGTTTTGACCAATGCTCTTGATCCTCGGTCGCCGTCGAGCCCTGTCATTGGACGGTTCTCTTGGAGGGTGAGGCGCCACCATCTGTTTGTCCATGAGGCCTTTCATGCCTTCAAGGGTGAAGAGGATTAAAAAGTTTATTTTAGGCAGAAATTAATAGACCCCATATTGCTTTCAATTTTTTTTAGTAGGAAATACCAGAAAAAGGAAACATAATATGGAATGGAAAATCAGTTAATAAATAAGCATTATGAAACTAGATACGTCAAATGGATTAATTTTGAGTTATTTACAGTGTGTTAAACAGCATCAAATGCACTTTAAGATGTGTAAAAAAATTATAACACAATTAGATACGTTTTATTTATTATGAAAATGAAAAAATGGTTGATATACTGTTTTTTTTACTTTATTAAAAGGGCTCAAGCTCAAAATTATATTAGCGACTTGGTGCCTGATTCACCCTGATAGCCAGTTATTACAGAGAGACTAAAAAAAGACTTATAATACATAACTTCACTGAACTAAAGGAAGAGCAAGTAACATTCTTTAATAGCTGTTAGATATTTCTGTTTTTCTGATAGCCCTGTAACAAAAATTAAAAAAGTTTCCTAGTGTATTTTGAAGAAAAAAAAGGATAGTAATGTAGGCATTTGAGAAGGTTAATTTTCTTGGACTATATTTAATAATTGAGGAATTCTGTATTGCTGAAATATATAACTAAGGAATCTGGTGGGAAGAAAGGAAGAAGAGTTCTAGACATTGAAGTGTAAATATAGATATGTATGTGTGGTGTTTACAAAAGAAAGACAAAAAGAGTGGAGAGAAGGGGAGGGATAGAGAAAGAGAGAGAGAGAGAGAGAGAGAGAGAGAGAAAGAGAGAGAGAGTGAGAAAGACATACAGACAGTGAGATATCGGGACAGTAAGAAAGAAAGAGAGCATACACACAACCATCTAGCACAACCCACCATTGGCAATAAAGCCGAAGTCATCGTGGGTCACAGGCTCCGACTGCTGACGATTGTATGACGCGGCAGACGCAGTTGGTGACACGCCTGACGTCATCGCAGAGTTGGCACTGGCAGGGGGCCTGGGTCTAGGACCATCCGCCTCAACGTCAGGCACTGAGGGGGTGCCAGCTGCAAACATCATCAGTCCTCCCTCGTGGCTTGCAATGCTGTCCGAGACGCCGACTGCCAGAGCCGAGTTGTTGGAGTTGGATGTTGCTGAAGATAGAAAATAAATAAAATTGTAGTGCGTTAATTTACCTTAGAAAATAAATATAATTGTAGTGCGTTAATTAATAATAATAATACATAGTTTTTCTAGCACGCATAACCACTACACAAAGGTGGTGCTATGGTGCTCTAATTTACCTTAGAAAATAAATATAATTGTAGTGCGTTAATTTACCTTAGAAAATAAAATATAATTGTAGTGCGTTAATTTACATTAGAAAATAAATATAATTGTAGTGCGTTAATTTACATTAGAAAATAAATATAATTGTAGTGCGTTAATTTACCTTAGAAAATAAATATAATTGTAGTGCGTTAATTTACCTTAGAAAATAAATATAATTGTAGTGCGTTAATTTACCTTAGAAAATAAAAATAATTGAAATGCATTAGTTCAGCTTACTTTCAAATTAAGAACAGAGATCCCTAGTTTTTTTGTGTGCTCAATTTATTGTGTCACTGCCTTTTGTTATGAGTGTTTTTTACGGGGGAGGGGGGGGGGGGTTGGGGGGGTGTGAGAGAGTTACATTATTACATTATTATGTTATTATGTGATGTGTGTCTGTGTTTGAGTTGTTGAGTTGGTTTAACGTCCAACATCAGCACTTTATAGGCATGTGGTGTGACATGAAGGAGAAGAATTCAATGTGTACAAGGGAAATGAGTATTGACGCATGACCAAACAGAAGTTTATTAAGCTGTTATACTAATGTAAAAAGATAAAGGTAAATTCAACGTACTGTCTACTCTCGATGTTTGAGACCTGAAGCTTCGCGTTGTTAAGCTGCCCTGGAAGCAAAAGAGTCAAAAACAAATCAAAGGTATTAAAGAGAAAATCAAGAGTATTACTTGGCATGAATCAAATCTTTCAAACATGAATGACTAAGCAATGTAGGATAAAGGTTCGAAAACTTTGAGAAATGGCAGCAAAAAGCAATTAAACAAAACCCAACAAATTAGATTGTAATGACCAATATCTCTATTGGGGGAGAGAAGGGATCTCTCTCTCTCTCTCTCTCTCTCTCTCTCTCTCTCTCTCTCTCTCTCTCTCTCTCTTTAGGTTTAAAGTCTCCAATTTTAAACCTTTAGTACCATTACATCTTTGCATCCATTGCACACTTTCCATATTGTAAAACATAAAAATATCAAAGCTTTTATCTTTTATAAACTTAAAAAAATACACCAAAATAGTAATCACACAAGAAATAGTCTTGGATTGATTCAATGTTAAAAGGTTGGGAAAAATCTAAACTTAACATAAAAGGAAAACGTCCTTATTTACATTCCCTGCCTAAATTTATTAATTTCCACTTGCCTGTCTGGCAGATCTGCGCCCTGTGTCAGGTGCTCGGGGAGCTTTCGTGCCAAAAGCAATTTTTCCGTCGGTCGTTGTAGTTTTCCTCCCACTGGCGTTCAGATCGAGATCTAGCGTGGAGCCAGGACGGAACTGTTCGGCCAGACTGGGGCCTTTCCCTGATCTCAGGCGCTCAGCACATTTTATTTTGTTAAGGGTCAGAACCTGCAGAGTTTTGAAAGAGAAAGCGAGTTGAGTTGAGTTGAGTTGGTTTAACGTCCAACATCAGCACTATATAGGCTATTGTGGACAGACCCCAAGACTGACGTCTGGCAATTTTATGTGCTGCCACACACAAGACAGGGCGGGGATGCCATGAGTCCTGTCTCAGCCGGTCACATTAAACTGACACCGACCCAACCAGAAGGGAGCAAAATCGCCAAGGCTCGAATCCAATCATTTTGCGTCGGAAATTGATGTTCTACCCCAGAGCCACCGCGCCCCCCTTGAAAGAGAAAGCATTCCAGAATACAAAAGATGCGGTTCAATACATTTAATTTAAAAAATGACGGACTAAAATACAATATAATGAGAATAAATCATATAATATAAAAGAACAAAATGTCTTTTTTCTGTTAATCTAGCAATGAGGGAAAGAGCCTTTTCCTGATCCAAGGTGCTCCACACTTTTTACTTTGTTTAGAGTCAGAACCTAAAGAGAGTTTTTAAAGACATAGCATTCCAAAATACAACAGATGAGATGGCATTGAATAACAACAACAAAAAATTGGCATTTTTCTCTAAATTTGTCAATGACGGAAAAAGACTTAGAAAATTTTTGTGCTGGGAGCTGTGGCATATTTTACTTATTCTAGAAGCCAGGGAATCGACCTTCAGCTAACTGTGATGAAAGACTGATCCTGCAATTTTTTGTTACCTTAATGGCAAAATTGCGGCCGAAAAATCTGCCCTTTCCCACAAAACATGACAAATTTAAGATTTTAATTTTTTTCTGTCCTTTTCTCTGTACAAAAAAACAACCCAACAATTTCTGTCTAAAGTTCAACAATCTCTTTTGTTTCAGTACATTTTGTATATTCCCTTCAATAAATAAATATTTGTATTACTAGAACTGGGTATGGAAATAAATGGATCTACCAGATCCTTATTACCTTTTCAAGACATGTTACATAAAATACTATAATGCCCCAATGAATGCACCACATCAATAAGAAATGGTTGTAAAATAGTGTTTCACGGGTCGATATCAAAATCGCAAAAAGTTAAAAATGTTCGGAAAACAAGCTCCGTACCTGCGTGAGGTGCATAACATCAGGGGCTATCTGGCACTGCTTGGGGATTGTGTCCAGCTCTCCACTGTTACTGGTGCCACAACCATACAGCTCTGGAATTAAGGAATAGAACAGACTTATACTCAGTTATAGTAATAGTAGGATCTTTTCGGATTAATAAAATGTGAGGCCCACATATTTTTACTCATGTCAATTTTCATGTTGGTACAATAACCATACAGCTCTGGAGTTAAGGAATAGAACAGACTTATACTCAGTTATAGTAATAGTAAAATCTTTTGTTATTAGCAGGATGTGAGGCCCACAGATTTTTACTCATGTTAATTTTCATGTTGGTACAACAACAATACACTATAGAGATCTGGGATATGGCAAACAAAGAGACTAATAGTTTGGTAGTAAGATCTTTCAGGATCAAGTATATGTGAGGTTCACAGACTTCATCTTAACTTCGTTGCTGGTATTACAACCATACAGCTCTGTGGTAAAGAAACACAACAGACTTAAACTGATAGTAAGATATTTCCGGATTAAAAGGATATGAAGGCCACAGACTTTTATGGATCTTAATTTTTTAGATTTAAGACTTGAATGAAATTATAAATTTAAAGGCAATAATATTAACAATTTGTAAGAGAAAGTAAAAAAAAGTTGTATTTTTTTATATAAATATAAATAATATGAGCAGACCGGCAATTGACAATAATTTGAACTTATATTAAAAATTTGAAAGTCGAAGTAAACAAAAATAAAAGCAACAATAAAATTATCAAAATCATAAAGCAAGCCTACAACTAACAATTCCTTTTTATGTGTAAAAAAAACCCCCCAACAATTTTATTACAATTTTCTACTTTCAAGAACATTCTATTTTTATGGGCCAGATCTATGGTATAGGTTAGCGGTCAACATTCAAAATACACCATCTCTAGCTGCTTTTAAGAGTCCTTTAAAAACATAATTTGTTTTCCTACAAATTATTACTGTATGCCTTCCAATGTTATTGGTGTAAGTAGTTATGAATACTGCTGTATTGTATAGGAGTCATCAAATTGTCTGCATGAGTAAATATTTGCCTTTCTATTTTTTATATATATTTTGTACAGCACTTTGAGCTATATTATTATTATTATTATTATTATTATTATTATTATTATTATTATTATTATTATTATTATTATTATTATCATTATTATTATTATTATTATTATTATTATTATTATAATTATCAGTCACCATCGTCATCCGTGGTGTCTGGTGGCTGAGTTCTCATGGTGAAGATGCGCCGCAGCTTGCAGTTTGCCGAGACGGAAATCTGGTCCAGAGAGCGGAAAGTGTGGCTGGTCCAGGTATCTCCAACCAGGGACACCATGTCTAGAACCAGGTTTACCCACTGAAACAGGGAATCAAGTTTACAAAGAGTTATAAATGCTGTCTGCCTAATACACCATGAACCTTAACTTTAGGTTCCCGAAATATTCTGTTGAGTTTGGGTCCCACTTTATTTATATGCAGAGAATGATATCATAATTGAACAAAATAACGAAGAAAAAAGAAAAAAAAGGCACCGAAGGCGCAAAGGACATGAGTTGTTGAAATAAATTTTGAGCCAGAGTCCTCTAAGTATAGAAAATCTACTTCTTTTTACCCTTTTCTTTAAAAAAAAAAAGAAAAAAAAATTATCTCTGGTTTCTTAAAAAAGTAATAGTTTTTCAACATCTTAAAGTGCTTTTGATTCTTCTTGATAAATTTTAATGTCCAGCAACAGATTCACCCACTGAAACAAGAGAATTAACCTTTCTCCATTTCACTGCACACTTGTTGTGCGATCTGATATGCTCTGTTGCTAGTACATACTTGCATTAATCTTCACATAGGATAATGATTCATTTATAATGATGAACGAACAGAGGGTGTGGAAAATTTTTTTCCATATATTGTTTATGTTCGGGCACACTCCAAGATTTCATTTCTGATTCTACATAAAAAAGAATAAATCCAAAGAGTACTTACTACTGCCCTCCTCACAACAGTCAACGGTATCTTGGCGTGAAGGGGCGTCACTTGTGTCTCCTTCTGGGATGTGGATAGGAGTAGTCTCCTCTTGTTACCACTCAAGTCTGTGACTCTAGTTTTTTAAAGAGAAAAATAAAAAAAAGAAAGAAAGAAAGAAATGAAATGAATTTATTTTGGAAAAACTTCCAATGTACTAAAGTATAAATTCATACAAGGTATTTATAAAGTTAAAGAAATCATTACGGTAGTTTTACAAAATAAATGCATACCTTGAATTTTGAAATACAAAGATTTGTAATGAATTGGAAATATGGAATATTATAGGTTAGGATCGTTACTGAAGACAAAAAGCCATGAATCATATTGACAAAACACTCTTGCCAGAACCGATCACTACAAAAAACTTAAATATGTGTAGACAACTTTCAAATGTTTAACCATTTTTGTCTTTCAAGTATAGCAAAACTTTGTGAAAACAAATTTTGATCTTAAAAATATAATAGATCTAAGCCAAAAAAAAACTCGCAACAACAAAAGCTAACGGTCAAACAAAACAAAAAAAAAAAAACATGTTGACAAACGACAAACATAAAAATAAAAGCAACCCCTCCCCTCCTTCCCTTACATTTGGTGCATACATTTGGTGCTACTTACGCTAGCTCTATAGAAAAATCAGCTCCTTTTGACAGATGAAGTTGTAGGACTAGAAACCTCTGGACAAGTGTTACTGTATACAGAAAAAAAGGAAAAATAATAACAGTTCACTTTTAACTAAGAAACTGGTAAAACATAAAGTTGTTGTTGTTGAGTTGGTTTAACGTCCAACATCAGCACTATATATGCTATATTGTGGACGGGCCCCAAGACTAACATCTGACAATTTTATGTGCTGCCACACACGAGACAGGGCGGGGATGCCATGACTCCTGTCTCAGCCGGTGACATTATACTGACACCAACCCAACCAGTAGTAAAACGTACACATTTTAATGTTAAGAAAAAAAAAAATTATGTATCCTTTGTTGCCTCCTATTGGTTGGGTCTGTGTCACCATAATGACCATAATGTGACCATCTGAGACAGGAGTCCTGTTATTCCTGCACTGTCTCTGTCACATTTGTGTAACCTAAGTCTTGAGACCCATCCATAATATAGCCTTGATGCTGAGGTTGGAAGTTAAGAAATCTACTCAATAAGTTCCAAGCAATGCATATAATGAATGTAAAAAAAAACCTTGCTAGGTACTAATGATAGCGAGTATTTAAATCTATTCAAAAGTTGCTTTTTTGTTCAAACGCTTATGATTAAGTTCTTTTCTTAGCTTTTTTTACTCCAAAGCTTTTATTTAGAATTTATTTTAACTTTCTCATTGCAGAATAATTGACTCACAACTTTGCTTTTGGTCTTTGGGACTTTGTATTTTTGTTGTTGCTGGGGCACCCTCAAGACACAAAACATATCCTTTGACTTCCTTTTCATAAAACTGGTGAAAATAATGACATTTTAAGTACAAAAAAAAATGTTCAAGGTATTAAGGACATTAAGTATACAATACCATACACAATGCAGTAAAACATTTTCAGTTATTTCCCATTTATACTGGAGGCCAAAATGAACAAAACTAGACATGTAACAAATTTGAATAAATTAAGTTACCCTCCTTAGCCAATGAAGCAGATAGATCTTCTTCTTTCATCTCTAGAAGGTGTTCAATCCAAAAACCATTATTTTAGGACTATAAATATTGTAGGTATCTCCTGTGAAAACTGATGCATTGGGAGAATTCTGAAACTTAAAATTGAATTATCTCGAAAGTTGTCGAATGTGAAATGTCTCATTTTCCATCGTGGTCTTCATTTTTGTAGCAACCAATTAATGTTTTAACTTTTTTTTTTTTTTTTGATTAATTACAAAATATGTTTTTCTTCAATTTGAAAGCCAAGATAAAAATGCTTTCACAACAATTTTTTTAATGTAAAGGTAATAGATGATTTTCCTAAAAAAAAGTTGGGAGTTATGCCGCCTATTTTGGAAACATTGTAGGATCTGATTGTATAGCCCAAAGAGAGTAAAGGTGGTAGTTTGCTGTGAAAATTCTTCAAAACAGTTGTTTTACAAAGTAAAAACACGTCAAATCACACCACAACAACACACGAGATGTAGATCTACAGGTCTGATTTTTTTTTGTTGACAGTTAAACCGAAAGTTGATTTTTAAGCGGTGAACTGACGATTGCAGCTGAGCGCAAGTTGTAGATCTAGAGTAGATCTGCATTTAGATTAGAAACTTGAACCAAGCATGAAGATATTGCTTTCATTTATTCTAAAATGCCGACCAAACGTTTTGTTTGGGGGACTTGTAACTCGGATTAAAGATTTCCAAACATATGTGTAGATATCAAATTTATCCCATTCGTAAAAGCACCTAAAAATAAGCCTTGGAACAAGTGCTTGGAGTGCATAGGGGAATCCCCGAATGAACTTCGCGGAGCGTGACGTCAGCGGCTTTGTTGAGTCCAGCCGACGAACTTTTCAATTAGATCTAGGGCTTTAAAACGGAACTTTCGGATTAACTGTCAAAAAAAAAAAAAAAGCAGACGTGTAGATCTACATCTCATATGATCTTGTGGTGTAATGTCGCATGGTTTTATTTCTAAAAACAGATGCTATTAAGAAGTTTCTTAGCAAATCCCCACCCTTACGCTCTTTGCGCCATATATAAAGTCGAGTTTAAAATGTTACCGAAACAGGCAGCATAACTCCCAATTACTTTTTTTTAGGAATACGGTCTATTCCATCTTTATTTAATTCAAAAGCAAAAGTTGCCTTAGTCCAAAGCTTTAATAATTTAAAAGAAAGTATACAACCGAAAACTGAATTTGTGTTGAAAGTCCTGTTAATTTTGTTTACAAGGTGTAATTTGTTCATCCGCTTAAAAATCTATGACAAGTTCAATTTTATCATTCGAGAAAGAATAAACTAAGTAATGTTAAACCATAGATCCAGAATTGCTTTAACTACCATTCAATTAAAAAAAAAATCTTTATAACAAATTGCAAACAAAAATACCTTTTTACTTGATGAAACTCCTTTCCAATTAGCCAAGAAGTCACGACCCTGAGTGCTGAACAGCTCAAAGTATGGCCCACCCTTAAGAAAAGGGAATTGCATATAAATAAATCAATTATCATGCATTATTTTGATTACTTACAGGATCTTGCTTGAAAAGATCAACCCTTTTTAAGATTAACTATGGCCTTATAAATTATTAAATACACACCATTTCCTAGGCCCAAATTGTCTTTTTTAAACTTCTAAATTTATCACAGCCACTGCTTTGGTATAAAATAAATGTTTGGCCTGTACTCAAAAGGTTTACATCGTGTGGGGGTCCTGATATATTAGTAACATAGAAAAGAGCAAGCTATCCCTTTTTAAGATTAACTATGGTCTTATAAATGTAAACTATTACCTAGGTCCCAATTGTCTTTTTTAAAAACTTCTAAATCACAGTCACTGTTTTGGTATAAAACATTTAGTCTGCACTCAAGAAGTTTATATCGCGTGGGGGTCCTACTATACTAACTTGGCAATAGCCAAAAGAGCAAGCGATTTGACAATAACGTTTTAAAAAGCATTGTTTTCCAAAGGAGCCTTAGTAGCTCAGTCAAGGATGTCTGCAGTTCAAATCTCAGCCAGTGTTCTGTTTCTGTATTGGATTCTTTAGAATGCCTAAGGGGACTTAAACTCAGCAAAGACAATTACTCTTTGTTTCCCAAAGTTATAACTTTGAAAAAAGCTTTATATACATCACATTTGATTTTAGGATTGCATTTATAAATCAACCAAAATACCTTAAAATAAAGTATACAATATAAAAACTTAATGAAATACATATAATTTACATTGAAAATTGTAAAAATGATATATGGAAAATCACTTAGACAACTTCACAGAAATTCAAGTAAATCAATTTTTTTTCACCGTAATTTGTAGTATTTCATTAAACACAAAATAATAGCATGGGTATGATTTTCTTGAAACAGAGGGTCTGATAAAACCTTTATATGAAATTTATGCAAGCATTAGGTGAAGAAAGCTTTTTTTTCTTCCAATGAGCATAAATTAAACCACCAATATGTCACATTAGATTGCAAATGATTTTCAGTTTTTCTTGAGCTTGACAACATCAATAATAATTACTTTTATGATAAAACATTATTTAAAATTAAGTGATTCAACATTTAAGTCAGACTTTAAAAAATCTGATTAGAGTTTTATGACAAAATAACAAAAAGTTATTTATTATATTAATTGCCACTTAAAAACACATTAAATTTATGCACAAAAGACAATATTATGTACCTGATATCCACTTTTAAAAGACATATTTATTAGGTCTGTAATTTCCTTTTTAAATTATATAGTTCTCTGTTGCAACAACTCAGCGCTGGAATTTCTGAAATAAAACAATTACAAGTATGTAAACTATACATTATAATTAACATTTCAAACACATTAAAAATGTCCATTGCCCACCAAAAATGTTCGCTAAAACATCCATAGCCATTCAATATGCCGTTCAAAAGATACATAGAGACAATGTATACATTGGCTTTCTTAAAAAGAAAATCTACGACAATACATCTTGATTACAGTTAAATATTATATAAGAAGGCTAGGCCTAAATAATTTGCCAAAAAATTCATCACCTAGTCAAGCTAGTTCTAAATATTTATACCTCTCACTGCCAGATTGAAAAAGATGGGCACTCATACAGTTTGTTGATACAGTTTTCTTTAGATCTGATGAATTTTTTTATGAATTGATGGTCAACAAACTATTTAATTCTGATTATAAATCTAGAACTAGAAATTATAAAATTTAGCCTCAATGCTATTTTTTTAGTTAAAAATCACCTATCTAGCCTTTGAAAATGTAACGACATTATTAAAACCCATGATTGATTCTGTATAAAAATTGTTTGCACCAATAAACTGTAAGAGTACCAAACTGAGTGAGAACGATCAGGCCCTACAAATATTGAAAACAAAAGATACCACATAGATCTAGATCTATCTATCCTATCTAAAACTCATTACAGTATTTACGTTTCACTTACAATTTATCAATTTTGGTGAATTACTTGATGCTTTTCAGGATTCATATAGCAACCATTAAGAAGTCACATTGTCTTGCCACAGTTTTAAAAACATTTCTCAGATGATTGTTTACGCTTTAGGCGGACATTTTGTTGCTAGTCTGAAATCAATTTCCGGTCGATAAAAACGAAATGTAACGCTGGATATCAAAGTTGTTGACCAGGGACGCGGTGGTTTG
>RQTK01001205.1:67966-130102 GCA_003991915.1 Elysia chlorotica | reverse complement strand
TCCTTCTTCTTCTTCTTCTTCTTCTTCTTCTTCTTCTTCTTCTTCTTCTTCTTCTTCTTCTTCTTCTTCTTCTTCTTCTTTCTCTTTCGTCGCCCTCCCTCTTCGTTATAATAGACAAAAAAATTCTCCATTCCTATATCAATTGCCTCTCTGCCAGTGCAAACAAGTACAATGTATTAACATTTCATTTCTACTTTCAATTATTGGTGATGAAACGTCTAGTTCCTCTGTATGTACAATCATGGAAAGAAAAATCGGAAATAATTAAAAATGATACAGGAATGTTCTAAGTAATAGAGAAAGTTTTAAGTGATGCACCTTAAGATGTATATATAATGTAATTTTAATTCATCGCACCACATATGTCTATTAATAGAAATCTGTGCATCACACTCGTCTTGAAGGCACATTCAAATCACTCCACATTGATCAATACGTGTATAGAAAACACCACCCAATCAAGACTTGAATTTACTAGTATACTACACAAAAGGGCTAAGGGTGGATGAGAATAACAAGATTGTGTTATTATCATCCCGAGGATGAGAATACTCTTCTTTTTTTTTTTAATTGTCCGCATCTCGGGGGTGAGAATAAGGTTGAGAATAATGGCAGCTTTCCTCCAGAGTGCCAGATTTAAAAATTCTGGCACCGAAAGTGCAAGGTCTGGCAACCCTGCTAGAAAAGTTTGCTCTCTCCTTTTAGAGATAAAATTAATTTGTTATGGTCATAGATTTGTATAACTTCTCCTAGATTACTTAGTTATCTCAAAGCGGGCCGCCATTTCCTGTCAGCGATCTAGGGGAAGTTATAAAATCTTTGGTTATGGTTTGTGACTTGTATACAATTTAAAAGTTATATAAAATGATTATCAAATTCTTTTGTTTGAGACAATTATAGCTCTATCCTTATGTTTTCAAATTACCCTTCATGTCAGTTACAAGTTACATATTTTTTTCTTTGCAATTTGACAGCCAATTAACTAATAATATTATGTAGCTATTCACAACGGCAACAGCATAGTTCAAGTTGGAAAATGTCAATAATTATAAATCTCTTTAAAGTTATCTCATCCCTGGCAATGTCTAGATCTAATCTAGAGGGAAATGTAAACACTGATTCACTCACTTTTCACTGAACACTTTCACTTAAAACTCCGGAATAGCCAAAGTACCAGTAGATCTAGATCTAGTCTTTTCAATAGATTCTGAATTTTAGATCAAATCTAGACCCAATTAAAAGAGCAATCCAATGAGTGAATCCCTCTTCCAGTTGTGTGTTAACTTTATCTGTGATCATCTGCAATGTCTCGATTCCTTGGTTGGTTTTCCAGATATTTTAGGAAAGACAATATTTAATGCTGCATTTGGGATCAAGCCAAATTCAATTGAAGCTGGATATAGATCTAGTAGTTCTGCATCATTTTCTTCATCAGTGTCAATACATGTATCTCGGCCAGATGACTACAGAAATAAGTTGAGGGTAAGAATATAATTTTTAAAGTTGTGCATTATTTACAAGAGACAGGCATAAATTCCAAATCACTGATTTAATATTTCTCTGATATTTTCTTATTCAGGTTTTCTTTGAAGCATATGGAGACTGCAACATTTTGGACAGCCTGTCACTCCAAGAGGATCCTCTCTTCCTGAACAATACAATCGATGATGGCTGGTGGCTGTATCAGTATGTAAGACAACTAGATCTGGCTTACTGTGGTCTTGGTGACAGCCATGACATTCTGCCTCAACTATTAGGCTCAACATATCGGTAATATATATTGAATTGTTATTGTATTGTTTCTTTTTTGCCCATATTAAGTGAGAAGGTGTATTGACTTTTTAATGGGACTTTTTGCTTGCTTGAAGCACTGATTATAGTTATAATTATTTTCTTCGTCTATGTTCTAGTCAATAACAAAATGAGAAGTGAATACACATTCTAATGATGATTCTTTCCCAATTATTTGACTAGACTAGTAGCCCAAGTAGTCTTTTACATAAAGACCTACATCCAGCGTCAGGGAAAATGCTACAAGAGAGTATTCATTTTATTTTAGACCAAATGCATCATTCTAGTCAATGATTTAGTACATATGAACAAAGACCACTGGCCGACCACACAAAGTAGGTGTAGAAGACTAGTCTACAACCCTAGATATTGATTGTAAATTGTCAATCTATATAGATTTGATCTAAAATTTAGATCAGGGTGTAGGACATTTCTTTATAATTTAGAACCATTATAATTTTAAGAAAAGCTGGGTTAGCTTAAAATAGCTATATAACTCTCTAGACTAGGTAGTCTAGATCTGCTTCGTAATCTAAATATTTCTCAATAAATCTTTATCTTTGGGTTCAACTTCCAGCAGTTTTAACATTTATGGATAGAAGTAAGAGCCTTCTAGTCTAGTCAAATAATAGTGTGGAATCTAATCTATCTTGCACAAACTCATTAGGTGTAAAAACTGTAAGTGATTGGAAAATAATAAAAATGTTATTATATTTATAATAAACAATCAGCAGAGGCTCAATTAGTAAAACTGATTTTGTTAGTTTTGCAGTTACAACCATAAAGAAATTAAAGTTAAAAAGAATAAGATGTCTTTGTCATATCCCTTAAAGTTAGTTTATATAAATTGTCATCTAAAGGAAAAACGGAAAGATAAATTCAAAATGTGGAAACTAAATCTTAACTAGATCATTTTTGTACTTTACGACTCTGAGTATGGTGTTTGTAGTACTCTCATGTAGATCTTCTTTGCAAATTGAATAACCTTCTCTAAAAAATTGGAGATCAAACAGTACATGCTGTTACATAGTATTATAAGGCTTTGCATTTTAAACTCCTGGTACATAAAACTGCAAAGCTCAGTTAAAGTGATCCCACAATGGTTTCTGATGTTGTAAGGAAATAATAATGTGAAGAGCATTAAAAAAAAAAATGATTACGCCTATGGCATCCACTAAGTAAAATTTTGCAGTCATTAGTTTTTAAACTATATTCTATATAAGAATTGAAATTTGCTTTGCAAGCTATAAATCACTCTTTTTTTTTTTTTTATCTGTTTTAAAATTGTAAAGATACTGTAGACTAGACTTATAAATCAAGATCTAAGGCTATCATATCACATCAGTTGAAATTAAAGCTTACAGATTTATCAAGGTCTCAACCTGTCCAAAGATCCTGATCCAGATTCAAAATCTTGAAGTTGAGGTAGAGTCTCTTTTTTTTAATCAATTTTTTTTCCAAAACTGAATCGAAATTTGCTGTTACACCATAAGTTCTTGTGTTTTTGATGGGTTTTAATTTTCAGATCATAACAATAAACTTAAATAGAGTGTACATAGTGTAGACCTTGGTCTGTCTCTTCACTAAAAAATCTAAAAACACTGCTTGTAACTATCAGTCGAGTCTTTGTATCATGGGATTAAGCAACACAGTTTTAAAATAATGTCTCACTTAGCATTTTACAGCTAAACTTGCATGTACATCTGTATACAATAGCCTCCTATGTTGGTAGTCACGGCAAGTGTTGTTTAATCCTTTCTGACATCTTGGCCGTATTTACAAGATTATATGACACCCATATGTGAAGCCGCTCAAAAATCCACATGTATTCAAATAAGAATTAAGAATTTGTTGGGTTTTTTTTTAATATTATTTTACCTGCTTTATAGGATTGCAATTTCTTGTTCCATGAGTGATTTTACAAGTTCCACAGTCCATGGTTACTTCTGTCTTATACTTGTATTGCAACAGCATTTTTTTTTTTTACTTTGCAGGTTACAGACTCTAATTTTAAAGGGAAATGCTTTGACTGATGAGGGAGTGAGAAGATTGACTCTGAGAAATAGAATGTTTATTGGAAATGCTTTGCCATTAGAGACACTGGATTTATCAGGTATTGCCTTATTTTAAACTCTTTAACTAATTTTACTCAATGCTATAATCTGTCTGCATTCATTGTGTATAGAAAACTTGTATGTTTTTTCCTGAGTTAAACATTATCTGTGTGCATAAAACTGTATATTACAATAGATTGCATTTTATTTACCTGTATTTAACGTGTCAATTTAAAAAGAAACCAAGTAATGTTTTAGACTACCTTTAGTTTTCAAGGCTGATTTACAAACATAATTTTGTAGTACTACTAGCAGTATCAGTTTTGATGTTGCTATATCTGTTACTGTTATTTCTGCTGTGTAATTTTTTGCATAAGTCTACTAATTATTGCTCTTTCTTTTCCAGAAAATCTTGGAATAACTGAAAAGTCACTGCTGTTCCTGAATCGTCTTCAAAAGCTTACAATCCTTAATATATCAAATACCAGCATTTCTGAAAAGGTATAAAATTGTATAACTTTTTTTCAATGTCCTGTTGTTGTTTTTTAAGAACCATCATGTCCATAATGTTTTTATTAGTTTAAGATTTCTCCTCATTTTTTTAAATTAAAATTTCATTAATACTTTATTATGTGGATGTCCAGTTAGCATGAACATTGCTAATCATTAAAATGTATTGTAAACATCTTTTAATCTTTGTATGTGAAATTGTTTACTATCTTTGATTTCTATTCGAAACAAAAAGATTATTTTGGATTTCCTTTGATGATCAGATGAATTTGTTTACACATCTTTCTGCTTTTTCCGTACAGGCAATTTTCAAACAAAGATTGACTGCAAGTTGGAGAACTTTGACGGACACCTGTAATTTAAAAATATTATTTAAGTTTTAAAAGAAATTCCTCATAAAAGCATTGCATCTGTAAGGCATGCCACTTTTCCGGAATTCCGGAAATCAGGGATGCCTCTTTTCCTGCTTTAGTCGGAAATCTGGCTTTTTTCGGTCTCCGGATTTTTTCCGGCATTCTGTCTCGGCAAGCCTTTCAGATCTACGGTTTTCGGACGCCAACACTCCCGCTCACATACCCCGTCTTGGTGAACGTTCGGCTCATTGCCTTATCATACTTACTACTTCCCGGCTGTGTCCTTACCAATAGCCACAGATCTGCCATTTATTCTGGTTTAAATTGGGAATCATTCCGATTTGTTCCCGTAAACTAGCCTTTTTTCGATATCTCGATATTTGGGAAGGAGCATTTTTTTTTACCTTAGATCATCAACCTACCCGTGCAGCTAGATCTAGAAGTTCTAGGTATAGTTTGGTTTTTCTTAATAATATCGTACGGTTATGAATCTTTGTCCTCTAAGTCAGTATCCGAATTCTGACTGGCGTGACAGTGTCTTTCTCAGGGTCCGCGCCCAGCTTAAAAGGATTTATGTCAAGACCACAGTGGACCATTGACATAAAATCAACGAAGTAATTTTAGTGCCCTGCGAGAAGAAGTATGTCAATGAGATCATGCAATTGGTGCATGCTTTCGTTGATGATAGGAAAAAACTTATGGAAAGCAAGAGGAGGCGGGAGCTAATACCCGAGGATAGAGAGTGAAGTGAAAGGGAAGTGGGGAGGGAATGTGGTCGCACACAGAAAGATAATGTCAGCACTTTGATATTAGTGGTTTGTTAAAACAGACACTAGATGAGACCAAAAAGCGAACTTGTTTGGGACAGAGATGCACACTGCAGCATTAGATCTTGATTAAATACGAAACACTACTAAAATCATGTAGCTGTATATATATATATATAATTATTTTATATTGTATCTACTTTTTAACATCTATATAACTAGGCATTGAATTCTATCATAGTGATTTGAGACTAAATTACTTAAGATCCTACCTTCTCAGTAGCCTACCAAAGTATAGAATCTATAGACTATCAGACCGTTTAGATCTAGATTTCTAGCTCTAGCTAGATTAAAGATTACATTTGGCACTTGGCACAAATTTGGTCTCCTTTTACATGTTATAAAATAATCTACCACTCAGTTTTGAGCACCTTACTCCAGGAATCTATGTCTTTGTAGCTGTAGGTATGGTCTGAAGACATTGTAAAACAACAAATCCAGATGGATGGTTTTCATTTATATGGATTCCATGAGAGACGATTATAATAATTTAATATGTATTGACCTGTCCTTAAATGTTTTTGTTTTTCCTTTAACATAGTCTTATTGTGGGGGGGGGAGGTAAAAAAAATTTAAAAAATATTAGGTTTAGTCAATGCTGGTAATATCAACTCAAATGTCTATAGAAAGAAAAGAAATGAATACCTAGAGGAGACGGTTTGTACAATACACCTGGTCAACTAGTCAGAAGTTTTCATAAACTTGGGCATGATCATGGGTGTAAAATTTCATGAGTGATCAAGAATTTTCAGGCTTTTTTGTAATTCATTGGTGGCGTCCCTGGGAAATATAATTTGGTTCCGGATCCTCCGGAAATTTTTCTGACTCTTGAGTCTGATGTTCGGAAAACTTTTCACCCGAAAATTCCAGAAAGCTGGCGACACCGCCGTATTTTTGGGTTTTTTTGGAAAAGAAATACCTGTTACTATGTGCCTTTCATGTTCAGCCCTCATTGCTTGCACAAAGCCTAGATCCCCACTCACGAAAATCGTTAGTTTTTTTTCAAGGGGCAGATGAGACTTTATCTCCTAACCCAACCAGCACAAGTAGAAGTTATCCGCCGATTTCCATGGTCACACCTCGCATACTTCGGCATATTTATAAAAGTGAAAATTACACACTGTTTATTTCGAAAACGCGCCCTTCTCAACGACTCCGCCTCTTAACCCTTTAAACAACACAACTACGGTAAATTGTGCAACTTTAAAAGGAGTAATTTTCAAATTTGCGAGTACGGAAAAAGAAAAGCATAGAACAATGTTTATTGAAATGTTATGTCTCTTCGTTGTTTATTAAATTTGCATAAAACTGCTTTATCGGTATCTGTACTGCAGTTGACCTCACCTGGGTTACCGACTTGAACCTCTAGTTTACCTAATCGACTTAGTTTATTCTTCTGAATAATACCGATCTGTCCATTTTCATTCAGCCCTTCGCATTTTTTTCTGACAAAGTGATTCCAGCTAGGGTTTGCTTGATCTGACTCGGATCTATTGGCTATTATAATGGCGCAAATATTCCGAGGAAATCCGCAATTTTGACCTGGTGTGCTACTTTTTCCGCATTTCCCCCCTTTTCTTCTAAGTCCGCAAATCATGGAATTTGCCTTTGTGCGGTATCGGAATGATAACGTCATGTCATCCGATCTTACCCGGTAGCGAAATAAATACAACTCAAGTCACGGGTGTTTTCTTTAAAAGGTATCAATAGTACTTTTGTTCGCCGATCGGGTCTGTGTGCGAGACAATATAACGTGTGACTGTATCACAACGCAAATCGCCGAAGTTAACCTTTGAGCGGTATCTGTAATAGGTTTACAGTGTCAACCAATTGGACCTGTGTTTGTTAAAATGATACGATAATGCAGATACATGTATTTAAAAGCGTCAGTTACTCCTGCGACTGCTAGTGTGTCGAGAATAGGTTGCTCTCGTTTTGATCAGCTCCCATTTGATGTATTCATTGTAACAGACTTTCTAGTTCCAAGCTTTTCTAGTGCATCCGCGATCGCACTTTTTAAAAATGTTACAATGCGGAGACGGGACATTGTTTTTTCCCACCCTTTCGACAACCATCGGAGGAAAGAAACCAAAAAGCAAACCTCAGATATCGCGAGGGCCGAGATTTCAGTAATAAGAATGGTCATACTTAATATTTTCTTGGTAACTTCTGTACAGTTCCGAGCATAAGGGAAATACCAGATTTGCCGCCCGTTGTCAATTCAAGATGATACCTCGAAACAATCCAATCTGCCGTTTCCTACTTACTTAAGGTGAATAGATGGCATTGTCACCGAAATGAAATTTTTTTTGACATTTGTGAGTTTGAAGACTAAAATTAATGATCAAATTTTTTATGTAAGAAAAACAATTTTCATCCCCAATCGACTTTGCCAGTTTGTGTAAAAAAACTCCTCTGAAGTCCAAAATATAGTGCGCATCAGATCTATATTTTAGATCCCCAGATTGTATTTCTGGGTGCAGGTCGATCATGGACCTTTAAATTTTCTTATTAGGTCTACGATTTCAGGAATAATCTATTGAGGTTTTAATAGTCTACAAGACTTGAGAGATCAGCCCTTGTGTCATTCAAGCGTTTTTTATCGGCTCATTTTGCGAGGATGTGATGAGGACGAAACAAAGAAAGAGGACTCAAGGCCAGGATGTTCCAATCCGTGGAGCTTAAACTTTAAGTGGCTAGAAGGAAAAGTAGTTGTGAAAATCGAGCTAAAATTACAAAATTTCTTCATCTTCAGGGGGTCGTGTAAAAACTACCAGTACTTTATTTAATGTTAACAATATTTGATATAAAACAAAATTCAGCAATTTTTTTTATAGAGGACTTAGTTATCAATTTTTCATCTGTTCTCTTGTTTTTTGTTTTGTTTGGGTTTTTTTGTTGTAACTCATTTTCAAGCATTCTTTCAATTTTCATTAAAGATGAGAGAGAAACTGGTTGTAGATGCGCCAAGTCTCGTCTAACAGTGGTATCATCTGGCTGGGGACTGCAGGCTGTGCAGATGTGGAGAGAGCAGTCTGTTCAAGTCAGAAAACAGAGGGCAGAGAAGCGTCAGTGTAGCAGGGCACGGCTGAGCATACCCTCTGGCGAAAGAAGGAACTCGCCTTCTTTCTGTAAGTTGATCGACTGTACGCTCTTTTCATCAGAATTTGAACATATAATTAGGTACTGATTTTTCAAATTCATTAAATTGTTTTGCTTTTTTAAACCAGTGCATAGTTTTTGTTCCTGACCATAAGAGTGCAAAAATGTCTGTAGTTCAATCCAAAGCAGTGATATGGCATTTTTGACTTAATCAGACCAAGTAGAGCTGGTTAACCCTTTTATGACTAGCTTGCCAACACCACTGATGCTTTTGTTTTGGGTGGATGAAACTCATTACCTGCTATAGAAAATCTTAATTGTTTTACTGATTGTTCATCATCATTTCTAAATAATGCTCAGAAAATTTTTACCAAGAAGAGGATGGGGTTAAGTTTTGGTATGAAGATTCTATCATGAGCTCTGATCATAGATGATTATGCCAGTGGTTATGTGACCGCAAAGATAAATTTGCAACTGTCTATGTTGTGTTAGATTTTCAGGTATAAATGGAAAGATATTAACATAGATCTTATGTTGCAAACGTTTTTATGATTTTTCTAAAAGGTTTGAATTCTTTTTACTTTCAGATAAAAGTATTCAGAATACTGAGAAAACTGTTGTTGACAAGATTACAGAGAAAAACCTGTCAAAATCAAATGACAGGATCATTCTTGTGTCAAGACGCCTGTTTGTGTGTCCACATTCCAGTGTGGTGGACTTTGACCCATGTGGTCCCTCACTTGAAAAAACAAGCATCTCTATTTTGGATTCTGCAAATTACAAGGATATTTCAGATGGCAGTTTGGAAACATACCCGCGAGTGGACGTGGATTTTTTTTATAAAGACAACAGAGTCGGAGAAAAGAAACTTGAAAAAGTATTGGGAACCTGTTCTAAAAATGTTGCCTTTGATAACAGTCATGAAGTTCCTCAAACACTTACTTCATGTCATAACATTAAGTGTACACCTAAATATGAAAAACCAGAGCACTTCAAGCATACTTGCGATGAGTCAAACAGGTTGAATTATGACATCAATGGACTTTCAGATACTGCAGAGAAAGCTAAAAAGGAAGAGAGTGTTCATTCATTAGTAATGGAATATCAGTGTTCTCAGTCTAATGCATCTACGGTTAAAAGACCCATCAAAAGGCCTTTTTTAGAAGTTCTTGGAGAGTATATGTAATCAATACATTTGTAACAATTTGGTAGCTTATTTTTATTTTATAAAACCATCAAAATAGAGTGTTGTTTTGGTGAAGATTGTAAGTCATTGATAGATTTTATTGGGTGGTTTCTTGATTCAAAAGATATTTTATCATTATTTAAAAAGAATCCCAAATGACATTATTTATTATCAGGATTATTTCATACATCAAAATATTTTAAAATGTTAAAAATTTTGTTTGTGTTATTGACATGAAATCAGCTTCTTCACATAATATTTTGTTTTTGTTTTTTTTTTGTTTTTCTGTAGAAATTTTGATGTGGATACATGAAATACTAAATACAGTCCGAAAGATTATATTTATTACTATTTACATTATGCATATTTTACCCCAATATTTAATAATATGGCATTTAAAGTATAATGTAGGCATTTTTAACAACCTAAAGGAAATATTGATGAATGCTATCATGTTGTATTCTTTATATCAAGAAAATTCATTGTAAAACTTAATCAATGTGTAAAAGAAGTGATTAGTATTTTTATTTTAAAAATTATACCCATTATCATGATCTCTTGGTGTGTAGAAACTCATGGGGGAGCTAGATAACAGAGAGTCTTCAGAGAAGAAACCCCCCTTATAGCAAGTGTTTCGGCCCTTAACTCCTGACACTCTAAGGGGGTCGGGCCACACCCAGGTCATGACTCCCGGGTGTCTCTCTGCCATCTTTTTTTGCACCGCACAGGATTCGAACCCATACTCTTATCTTGGTAGAGTTGCTAATCCAAGCACTTATCCACTCAGCCAACTCGGCTCCCGATAGTTAGAACATTTTTAATCTTTATGTAAGACCATCTCATTCCTTCTGCTCCAGATCCATTGGGAACTGTTCTCGGCTATCTCGGCCAGTAGCTTTAGAGCTTTTGTTCTTCCGCTGCCACATATTGAGAGCTTAGTCAGAAGGTCATAGGCTGATGACCCTATGAACCCTCTGGCACCAATCTCTACTGGCATTATCACAGCTTTGTAACCGGCATCTCGCAGCTCTTTTGTCAGGTTCAGGTACTTTTCTCTTTTGTACATATGGGCCTCTTCCATTCTGCTTTCGTATGGAATTGTTAGTTCTACCATGATGATCTGATGCGTCGAAGCTGAATGGATTACGATATCAGGCCTTAGTCCAGTTTCTTTAATTACACTAGGGTGACCATCCCAATCTGGAAGGTCTGCTGAAACTTCCCAGTCGTCGCACCCGTCTAGTAAGCATTTCCTTTGGTTTGTTGTCTTGGTCGACCTTCCGTGCCATGACTTGGCGCCTCCCTCTGTTTGGAATATTACTGTACCTGTTTCAGGGACGGAGGTCTCTCCTTTTGCCGTACTTAACACTGAGACAAGTTCCTGAAGGACCCTGTTATGCCTCCATGTATATCGTCCCTGCGAGAGGGCGATTTTGCAGGAGCTCAAGACGTGCTGTGTAGTCTGTCTGCCTTGGCATAGCGGGCAAGCGGGGTCCTCTTTCTTTCCCCATCGCACCAGATTTGCGTTGGAGGGTAGGAGATCGTAGACCGATCCTATGAGGAAGCTGATCCGAAGTGGCGCCATATGCCAGATGTCATTCCATGAGAGGGATTTTTGCAGGACATTATCCCAATTAGTCCATTGTCCTTGCTGCGGTTGTTGAACTGCTTTTTGGACCCTTCTGGAGTCTTCATCCAGTCGTATCTCATTGATAACCATGTCTCGTTTCTCCTTCCCCTCTGCTTTTGACCACCACTTTGTTGTTGATGACCCCAGACCTTTGCGATCGGTTTGAGTCTGCCCAATTACCTCTTTAATTTTTAGGCATTCTTTAGCTTGATCGACAGCTGTGACAGCTTTCCATTTCCTCCTTGTCTTTATGGAAGGTTGCACTGTCTTTACAACCGGATCATCAGAGTCCTCTAGCATGGAGAACAGTCTGGCTTTGCCACATTTGTACTCTTCTAGTATGGATTGACTCAGCACCATCTAGGTAGAAAGAGGCACCTATTATGCTTCAACCAACTATTGAAAATGAACAAGTTTGTTCATGGAGTCCAAGGTTTACAGTATATATGTATTGATTTCAAGAAAATAGTTGGTAGATTTTTTCCCCATTTAGTTATGGAGTGGTGTAGCTTTTAATATTTGTACATGTATTAGTGTATAACAATGAGATCCTAAAACATCAAATACTGATATAATCTTTAAAAGGTGTGTGAGTGATAATTAGAAGACAATGTTGTGGTCTGAGTAACAGGTTGGTTATTGAAGGGGGTGGTTTCATTGTAAGGTAGTGTTTATTAGCTTGAAAAACATACTTCTTACAGTTATGTGGTCATGTAATACCTTTTGTAAGTAGAAAAAAGGGTTTGTCTTTTTTGTTTGTTTTTTGTTTGTTTTTTGTTTTTTTTTTTGGGGGGGGGGGGGGATGTTGTATCCAGTTATGATTACCATTATCAACCCCATGCTTGGGAGCTTTGTTTGACTTTGCACGAGAGGTTATAATTCTAAGAATCAAGAGCAGACGCAATATTATTGGGTTTCCTCCCCTATTACAGTACCCATTAAAATAGTTAAATGTGTTCACTTCTAGAAAATGTTTTACACATGTGTATTCCAAACAAAACAAAAATGTCTGAATTTCTACAATAGTGCTTTCAATTTTCTGTCATTGGATTTTGATACTTTTATTTGCTTGTACTGTCATGTCCCTGACAATACTCAAAATGTTCATGTTAATCCACATTAGACTGTCCGGATTAAAATGCATTTTACTTGCATTGAAAAAATCTGTGTCTTTCTTTTTTCTTCTTTTTACGATTGTTTTCTTGTGTTGCTCTTTTGTTTTGGTTTTGGTTCGTGGTTTTTGTTGTTTTTTGGTTTGTGGTTTTTGTTTTGTTTTGTTTGTTGTTTTTTGGAGGAGGGGTTAAACACATCTTTATGAAGTTAGAATGGGTCTAGTGTGTTGAGGGTTGTAGGATTAGTTAAAGACTGGCACTGCAATGAAAGTAGTGGCTGCCAATCAGTGAAATGTTTAAACAGATTCCAAGGTTTCCAATCAACAGCGTGTTACTGGTTGCAAAGCGTGCAAAGGTGTTGGGGTTTTTTTGTGGGTTTTTTTTTAACGCAATCTGATAAATTAGGTATGGCATTAGCATGAGAAGTACGTGTATTTTAAAGATATTTTCTACTTCTAAGACGTATTGTATAAGTAGTCTCGTCAGCTCTCAGTTGTCAAAAGGGAGGATCGACTGTTGCTGAGTTGGTGCTTTATATAAAACCAGTATGTTTACAAGTTGGTTATTTTGTGATTCAGGAAAAGCCTAAAGTTTTAGAAGGCTTCACCCTTAACAAATCGATACTGAGAAAAAACACTAGCTAAAAATCCTACGTGTACAATGTATTTTGGTTTTATTAGGTAAGAAACATAATTTGAAATGGCCCTGCATTAATATTTTGCGCACTCTTCTTTTTTTAATTTTACTTGATTGTATAAGCACTGCTAATCACCCAATACACGTAATACTACTCTTTGTGCCTTCTTTGTCATTTCGCAAATGTGCATTGCTGATCACTCAGTGCGTAGTATTAGGCCTTTCTGTCTTCTCTCATAAGTGCATGACATAATTTTAATCGCACAGTACATACATGTAATAATATAAGGCTTTCTTCACCATTTCGCACAGCTGTCACCGCTACCTCATGCGGCGGCTTATGACTGTGTAAGGTGATCGCCGTGGTTCAGGGACACTTAACAGTAATTCAATAACCCTCAGGGGAATAGTACGAGGGCTATTGAAGAACTTTCAACCTTTCAATTTTGATTGGCCTTATAATTATGCCAACATTGGCATAATAGGACTTATGCCAACGTGCTGAATCAGCATACGTGCGGATGTGCCAACACCGACAAATATAGGCAAGTGGGTAACAAACTGCGCTGTGTTGTTGTTGATGTTGTAACTAACTACATGTACCACTCCTACCCCCTCCCCCTCTTCTTCTTCTTCTTCTTCTTCTTCTTCTTCTTCTTCTTCTTCTTCTTCTTCTTCTTCTTCTTCTTCTTCTTCTTCTTCTTCTTCTTCTTCTTCTTCTTCTTCTTCTTCTTCTTCTTCTTCTTCTTCTTTTTCTTCTTCTTCTTCTTCTTCTTCATCTCTCTTTGTGAAAGTGAGTGAGAGAGATTGGAGAAAGAAAGATAGGAGAAGAGGGGGGTGACCGGGTGAGTGAGTGAGGGATAGAATGGAAAAGAGAAAAAAAGAACGACATACCAAGAAAGAGGGTCAGGGCATATGTTCTAGGGGGGTATGGCTAGGGGAGTGAAAAAGCTAGAGAGAGAGAGAGAGAGAGAGAGAGGCAGTGGCCGAGGGGAGATAGGGAGAGCGAGGTGGATTAAAAAAAAAAGCGAAAATAGAAAAGATTGACCGAGGGAGAATTAGTGAAGGAGAAGAGAGGTAGATAAAAAGAAGCGAAAAATGAAAAGATTGAGTGAGGAAGAAATGGTGAAGGAGAAGAGAGAGAAAGGGTGGTGGTGCAAAGAGGATGAGAGGTAAGATATAGAAAGACAAAAAGGAAGAGAAGTATAGAATTAAGAAAATTAACCGGGTGGGGAAATAGAAAGAGGAAAGATGTAGAAAAAGAAAGAGGGGACAAGAAAGATAGAGAGGGAGTTGTTGAATCGAGTAGGTTTAACGTCCAACATCAGCACTATATAGGCTTTATTGTGGACGTGTATTTCAGAAGTAGTAGTAGTATTACGGTCGTAGTAGTAGTAGTAGTAGTAGTAGTAGTAGTAGGAGTAGGAGTAGGAGTAGTAGCAATTGCGATTCACGAACATAATGAATAGTAATAAAAGTATAATACAGGAGAAGATTTTAAGCTTTTTAAAATTATTTCTAAAATAAAACAGTATCAGTACGTGTACAAGGAAGATTCCCGAGGATATGTAGCGAGGGGGGGGGGGGGGGGGGGGAAAAAGAGGAGGTGCCGTTGTCAAAGAAGAAGCCACGAGAGGTGGGGGGGGGGGGGGGGGGGGGGTGGAGAAAAGAGATAGAAAGGTTGACATTCAAGGAAGTCTAGATTCATGGAGAGGGGAAGGAAAAGTGAGAGAGAGAAAAAGAGAGAGAGAGCACATATCACATACCTACCAGCATCATAATTCATCAGCATTTTACCGCACCATAACGGGTGCTAGCACAGTGTAGTATAAGTACTACTTAAGCACACATCCACGATGATGCAACACGATTCAGTTTGAATTTACTTGCGCTACGTTACAACGTACACTGTATTAACGCTTGGGTCGATGTTGTGAAAGTGTGGTGTCCTTCGGCAACATCCCCAAACACTGCACAGCACACACACACACACACACACACACACATACAAATACTTAACCGATGTATCCTTACAATAGATCTAAGCCTATGTATTAAACATAAACTTAGACTAATAAATAAAATAACGTATATATTCGGAAATTGTCACTAATAATCACGCCTGATCTAGCCTCAAGATCTTGCGTCATACAATGTACCAGCTAGACCCTATGTGCTTCTGCTCGCCACTATTCCGAATAATATCTCTAGAGTGGAGCTGTTATTCGGAATACCAACTCGAGCACACACTTCGAAAAGTTAAATTGTCATCATTCATTAAATGGAGGAATCAAGTTAACATTAAACAGTAAGATCATAAAGTAATACATACAAACGTAAATCTTCGAATTGTTCAAGTCAAGCTTATTCCTGAACTAATGTGTAGGTGTACCCACAGAAGCACTACCTTCATCATACCAAGAAACTGACGTGGAAGTGGCATGTAGACCTTGACCTTCAAGCATAAAGTGTTGCATCGCACGCAATCGTTCCCAGTTCCCAGCGGTTGTGATCATGAATAGGCCCTACTGATGCGTTCATTTAAGTTTAGTGATGCACGATTGTCGTGGCTTTCTGATTAATTTGATAATTTGACTACCTAAAAGTGAAAGTCCTCAAATTGAATTAGATGATTAACCTTTTAATACCTATTGTGTAGTTGTGTTTTTCTCTGGAAAATTACAATAACATCAAACGAAATCGTAATAATTAGTACCAACATAATACATGTAGTTTCACTTGATATCGAGAATTTTTTTTTCGCGCTATCTCTTGATCTTCCGTAATGAAAGGGACAGCAAAGAAGGCTTCACCTCCACATTTAAGCTGCTCATCGCCTGTCTATCGAAGATGTTATCCATCTCTCTCTCTCCCTCTCCCTCTCTCTCTCTCTCTCTCTCTCTACTCTCTCTCTCTCTCTCAAGTTCTAAATAGCGATTGTCTCAAGCGCAGGGTGGGAGTTCATTGGTCACTAGTTATTCAATCTTTTCATTATTTCATTATTTTTATATTTTATAACCGACAACATTTTTCATTGAAATAACTTGGGGGCTTAATCGAGACTGGGCAACAATGGTGTGTCCCTACCGGCTTCCTCCAAACAAAACAACAGTAGGCCTACACATTTACTCTACTAGTGTACTACCTGGTGCGAGATAAGGGAAAGGGGGCGTAGGCTGGAGGCCGATTCAACCTTGACAGTGATACTAAAATGAAAGTAGTGCCGAAATAAACTCACCTAGGAGGAGATCCATCTAGAGGCCGAGAACAATTCACTTAGATTTTACTCATATAAAACCAACTCTCACAGGCTTGAGCGATCCAAAAATTTACTGGTAAGGGTACATAACATCTGAAGTCACCTTTAGGCATAGATCTAGATCTAATCTAGATCTAGATCTTGAACATGCAGGGCTTAATTAATGCTGCTCCCTGGAAGCCAGGCTTGATTTGATATGTGTGTTCTGCTAAGTAATTAATCTTTAAACTTTTCCTTAATTTATCTTAGATCTAGATCTAGATCTAAATGTACACGTACAGTTACTGAGTTAGCCATTTATATCTAGATCTATTCTACTGAAGATTGTATCTAGATGTAGTGATAGTGGCTTAGTCCTACAGAGATTTGTTTTCTAGAAACATGTAGATCCAGAGGTCTACTCTATGTGGTACATGTATAAAAACCAATGCCTTCTAAAAAGTAGATCATGGGTGTAGATCCCAATTCCACAACACTCCCCCCTCTTTTATGACACAAGCAACCATGCCCAACGAAAAACAAAGAGAGATACTGACCGAAGGCAGGGATGATGGGGGAACCTACCATACAGGAGCTTGTCTGGCGAAGGGCCTGTTCTCCTGCAATATATCTTTCTTCTAAGAATTCCTTTTTGTATGAAGATGCTACTATGAGGATTCCAACGCCTCATTTCCCTCCCTATTTACAACTCTAGTCATAGAAGATACTATCCCATCTCCCATTTTTATTGAATATTCCATGTTCCGGTTCTTATACCCATCAATTACCTTTCTAATTTGGGTCTTCATCCTTTACCATTTTCCAAACCCCTAGAACAAATTTGACGGCTCGACCTGTTCTGGAATAACATTGACTAATTTGGGTCTACACCTTCCATCCTCATCACCGATCATGACTCCCTTTTGACCCGAAGCACTTTCCTGAAAATAGACTTAGCTGTCTCTTAGTCTTAATCTTGGGTCTACATCTATCGTCCTCATCACCTACCATGGTTAGATGACGAGGCAGAACCTTCACCACCAGTTCCTGTTATTTTCCCGGCATTGTGCTGGAAGCAGTCAGTTTTGGACACATAACCCGTATATGAACCTGATCCCTGCATCCAAAACACCCTTGATCCTGGAATGTGAAGGAGGGCTTAATAGGACATTCAGACCTGAAGTGGCCTACCTTCCCACACCCGAAACAAGCGCTGCCCAAAGATAGCGAACGACGACTTGGAGATGGAGATACAATGATCTTCACCTTGCCCTTTCTCATGTTTGCACGCTGCTCTCCAGAGTCTGCATGTGCCCCTCCATAGCGACTTGTGCCTTGCTTTCATTTTTCATCCTTAACTCCATACTGTCCATAGTTATCCCTAACCCCTTAATGCAATAAACTAGAGACAGCTTTTGTGAGTGTTTCTAGGTTTCTAGGGCACTCCACCCCCCCCACCCCCCCTATTCATGTAGTTCAAGAAAAAAATCTTTAGTTCATCCAAAAATTTGAAAGCAAAGATATCTGATTACTCTACTTGCACTGGCTGTATTAACATTTAACAACGCAGGAATTTATCGATGAGTTTTTGGATTTAAATAGGAAAGTCATTGACAAGTTTTCAACTTTAAAGTAGGCCTATAACACAAGGACAACACCGCCGTCACAATTAAGTAAGGAACATCATCATCATCATCATCATCATCATCATCATCATCATCATCATCATCATCATCATCATCATCCCCACCGTCACCATCACCATCACCATCATCATCATCATCATCATCATCATCATCATCATCATCATCATCATAATCACCACCACCACCACCACCACCAACACCTTGCCCGACCTGTTTTTTAAGGCACCAGCCGCCACTGGGAATAACATTGACTAATTTGGGTCTACACCTTCCATCCTCATCACCGATCATGACTCCCTTTTGACCCGAAGCACTTTCCTGAAAATAGACTTAGCTGTCTCTTAGTCTTAATCTTGGGTCTACATCTATCGTCCTCATCACCTACCATGGTTAGATGACGAGGCAGAACCTTCACCACCAGTTCCTGTTATTTTCCCGGCATTGTGCTGGAAGCAGTCAGTTTTGGACACATAACCCGTATATGAACCTGATCCCTGCATCCAAAACACCCTTGATCCTGGAATGTGAAGGAGGGCATAATAGGACATTCAGACCTGAAGTGGCCTACCTTCCCACACCCGAAACAAGCGCTGCCCAAAGATAGCGAACGACGACTTGGAGATGGAGATACAATGATCTTCACCTTGCCCTTTCTCATGTTTGCACGCTGCTCTCCAGAGTCTGCATGTGCCCCTCCATAGCGACTTGTGCCTTGCTTTCATTTTTCATCCTTAACTCCATACTGTCCATAGTTATCCCTAACCCCTTAATGCAATAAACTAGAGACAGCTTTTGTGAGTGTTTCTAGGTTTCTAGGGCACTCCACCCCCCCTATTCATGTAGTTCAAGAAAAAAATCTTTAGTTCATCCAAAAATTTGAAAGCAAAGATATCTGATTACACCCACCACTTTTTATTAGCTTAGGTAAAAAAACAGATATTGGTGACTTGTCATGTTACCGCTTTGTTCTGAAGATGCACATTTTTTTTTAACATAAACCAAATTCTAAATTGGTTTCCTTGGTTTTTGTCACAGTACTTCACATTAAATAAAGTACTTCCTCGTTTGAATCCACAGCTGGAAAAATGCCAGTCAAAATTACTAGTGATGTCTTTGGCAAGACAAAGGATGGTCAAACCATTAATAGGTAATTTTTATCTTCTGAGTTAATGAGGTATTTTCACTCCTATTTTTGCCCATTTTTTTGTGAAGCAAGTAATAAGTAATATAATCCATGCATGTGATCATCTCAAATATTCCTTAATAAAGCTTGGTCAGTAGCATATTAATCATAAATATTACGAGGATGAAGACTTTGTTTCTGCTTACATGAAAAGATGTTGCCTTTCATCTTGAGATTTTGGATTATTTTTTTGTTGTCTATTCATATCATTGATCTGACTTTTTGAGGAATGAAAATTTAAAACAAAATGAATGTCTATCACCTCGTAGAAGCAAATGCATCTGCCACATGAAGAATATTGTCATTAACCAAATTTAATGTTTGGCCTTTTTTTTATCGAAAGAGAGGAAAAGGTTTTAGGGACCAAAACTGATTATTGTGAACATAAACTACTTGTATGATTTTTATTCTTTTTCTGAAATATAAGGTATACACTCGTAAACTCGAAGGCTGTCTCGGTTCAGATACTCGATTTTGGGGGTGTAATCAGTACAATCAATATTCCGGACAAGAATGGAAAATTTTCGGATGTTGCCCTTGGGTATGACAGCGTAGAAGGTAATTGTTTTTGCATTAAGAATCCTTATTTGAAAAAAGAAATGTGTGCAGCTTTTAGATTAAATGTTTATTTGACAAAACCTGAGAGAATAGTCAGGAAATTCATACCTACACATACAGATATAATAATATGCATACATGCATTTTGTGCTTTTTTTTAGATAAATTTCGATCTACATAATTTTATTATGATCATCAAACAGGCTTGTATATCTTTTAAACTTTTGTACGGAAAGCAGGTAGTTATATGGGCAGTACACATACTTTTTTATAATGCCAATCTCTTAACACTTATATAATGCCCAGCTCTTCACACTTATGTCTGGTATATGGTTTATTGTGCTTTTACATATTTTTTTTTCAAAACAAATAGGCCTGGAGAATGATTCCTTCTATATTGGAGCTCTAATTGGCAGGTATGCCAACAGAATAGCTGGGGGCCAGTTCACGCTCGATGGAAAGACATATCAGCTTTGTGTAAATAATGGACCAAACTCTTTACATGGAGGAAAAACTGGATTTAATAAGGTGAGATATTGCATAGTTCAAATGCCCTTTTAAACGTTCAATTATTGAAAGATGTGCTTGAGATATTCTTTGTTGTTTGTTTTGTTTTGTTGCTAAAACCCAACCTAAGATAGAAAATGTAATAATTTATTATAAGCTTAATTTTTTTACATTTTAAATAGAATATTTTCAGGCTTTATATGAGACTAATTTCTTTCAATATATCAAAGTAATGAGGAAGGAAAATTAATTAAAATGATCTTCATCCTATTTTCGTATCCTTTGAATCCTTTAACTTTTTTATTTTTTTTTGCCCCATAAGCTATTCAATCTTCAAAATAAGATATATAGCCTAGCTTAGATTAATGCATTTTTCTTTGAGCCATTTTTTTTTTTCATGTTTTCATAAATTACTAGTGCAGATGAATAAACAGATTGGATTAAACAGCATAATAGGGCCTAGTGGAAATGCCATATCTTTGGAATGACAATAGTGAGTTCTAACATGTAGAATAAAACTGTAAATTAAAGTACTTTTATTTTAATATGAAGTAAGTTTACCAAACTCTTCAATTTACACAATTTTTTTTATTTCAAATCTTCAGAAATTATGGAAATCCAGGATTGAAGGGGATAAAGTAGTTGTTGTGTATGTGAGCCCAGACGGGGAAGAGAGTTATCCAGGGGAAGTGACTTTAACAGTCACTTACACCTTGGATGATGAAAACTCCCTGAGCATCGATTATCATGCAACAACTACGAAAGCAACGCCTGTAAATTTCACTAATCATGCATATTTCAATTTGGGAGGGCACGTAAGTGAATCATAATGTGATTTAATTAAAAGTGTTCATTGTGTTTGTTGTTTTTTTTTTCATGTTTCAGATATTCAGGATTACTACACATTTGCCTATATAATGATTGTTTGTAAATGATGATGCTTTGTTTTAGACTCATAGACTAAATGACTCTTTGTCCTAGTGTTTTAATCAAAAGTTGGTGTGGAGGTAGGCCGGTTGGATTTTGATTATTGAGGAATTCAATAGGGTAGAGATTTTGATCTGCATCTTCACTTGCTATTGAGTCTGCACTGTTGTAGGTGTGTTTAGTAGCAGATGTCAGTTTGTTAGTTATTTTATAATTGATTTTTTCATGTGTTGTTAAAATTTTCAGTGTCATAAATGTACATTTGTGCAAATTTAGATCTTTCTTCATCTGTATTTGGTTGTAGATGACTCATTCTATCGGTTTCAGAGTATAAGATTAAGTTCTTGAAATGTCATACACGTATGCTTTATGTCATCAGAATCAAGGTGGCATCAAAGACCATCTTGTCACTTTCAATGCTGATTCGTTTTTGCCATTGGATAAGAACTCCATCCCAACAGGTGAGCCTCTTGTGCTAATAGGGTCTGATTATTTAGAGTTGATTGTAAGGGAAAAGGGATGATGTTATTGAGTTGTTTTCAAGGCATAATTACAATATTCAATGCTTCTGTAATTAATGTATTTGGACTTTGATATAGTGATAATTCAAATTAAGTTAAAAAAGTGGAAAGCAAAAAGAAAATATTCCTTGTGTTGATAGTGCTTGTATTTTAACAAAATTCATCATTTGAAATTTATTAGATTGTTCCGATTAATTTTAAAATATAAGTTTGAGAATTTTTGTTTTTTTGTTTTTTTTTGCAAATAAATAAAATAAGAAAAGCAAAAAAAATAATTCATTTTAATTTGCCCTGATCCTTCAATCACTTTGTCATTTTAATATTTATGCTCAATTTAACCTATAGGTATTGTTTAAAGGTTTGAATTGAAAAAAAAAGTTTTCTCATTGCCGTTTCCAAAAATAAAAGGTGAAAAATTCAAATTGGATTTTTAGGAGTTTGTTTTTATTATTCTCTTTCCTTTTTTCATATGTCTTAATTTGATATTTTGCATTTGTAGTATAATTAAAGTGGATTCAATGTTGGGTAAACAGGGTTCATTTTATAAATTGCATAATTTATCATCTAGGCGAAATTAAGAAAGTGGAGGGATCCCTCATGGATCTGCGTAAACCTGTTTGTTTGGGAGACAGGCTTGGCCAAGTAGGTGGAGGAACCGGCTATGACAATACTTATTGTCTCAACAACAAGGGTGCCCTGGTTTTGGGAGCTCGGTGAGTTTTCAAAGTTACACTTTATTTGGATTCCTGGGAGGGGTTTGTGTTTGCAAATTTAAACCTTTTTAATTTGTTTTCAATCTTGCTTAAAAAAATTGTAATGTCTTTGTGGATTTATCATGGGCAGTTGATACATTCTTATTATCTGCTGAATAACCAAATAGGTTTATACAAAATCATACTAAAACATGAACAAACATAAATCAATTAAGATCCAATGGGTGGACATGTAATCATCCAAGTTTCCTGTTTAATAGCAGTATTCTTCCCTTTTTGTTTTAAGCATTACTTCTATCATGTGAGAACAGCAGTATTCTTCCCTTTTTGTTTTAAGCATCACTTCTATCATGTGAGAATACCTTTGGCTTCTCTTTGGCCCCAGGAGTTACTGGGCTACTTGGCTTTACTCCTAAGCAATCTTTTGTTGGCATCTATACTCTTCTGATCATTGGCAACCAAGGCCTTTTTACATTATTACAAGCTTCAGTTAAAGAAGCTATTATCACTGCACAATGCATGTCCTTTCTCTCCCCTCTTATGGGCTCTAATGTTTTCTTATTGTTATTTTGTGTTGCGTCCATTATAAGTGTGAGTTTTTTCTAGAGTACCAAAAGAATATCTCCCAAAGTTTTTGAAATCGGTTCAGTATAACTCCCACTAAACATTTGGATATGTCTGTAATAATTTTCATAACTCATAAGGGTCTGTAAACTTGCAATGCCCTTTAAAAACCCTCATTTGCATAATGTGCGAAAATTGTTATCTATATGTTTTGATTTCATCTGATTTTGCTCTTTTTTGGCATTGTTTATTTTAGTAACCAAATGAATTTGTTGCATAATATTCCTCTAAAGGTTTTGTCTGTATAGATGGTAATAATCACCATTTCTTTATTTTCTCTTTATGATTTGACTCCTCATTAGAGTGGAACACCCACCTTCTGGACGTTTCATGGAATGCCACACTACAGAACCGAGCCTACATTTTTATACAGGCTATTATATAAATGATGCCAAAGGCAAGGCTGGCGCAGTGTACGGTCAGTTTGGTGGATTTTGTCTTGAGGCCCAACACTACCCTGATACTGTTCATCAGGTAAGGACTTTTCATCAATGAACTATAAATTAGTCAGTCCTCCAAGTAAATTAAAATATTATTATTTACTAAATTTTCACAGATTTGAGAAAAACAAAGTTTTTACAACATCAACCTAAAAGCTGAAAATATGCGTAAATTACTTGATTTCTATCAAAATTCAAAACTTTTAATAGGGAAATGTAAAGAAGAAGTTACATTCTTAATAAAAAGGATTATCCCACTTATAGGCGTTTGGCCAATCAGCGTTGTTACATCTAATCTGTATTGCTATTTAAAGTCACATATAAGTGGGCTGTCAATGTGGCATATATTTCAAATAAATAGGTGTGAAAATCAATTATCTATGACGGTTTTTGATCTGTTGGTAAAAATTGTATCACGCAATGCACTGTCCTCCCCTCAACCCCCCTCTCCCTCATCCTCTGTAAAACAATATCCTGGTTATTTGAGGTGAGAAGTAGATTTTCATTCATGCAAAATAACTTTATGTACTCTCTGTTTACAACTAAATACATTTCTGAAACCATTTTTACCATTCTCCCCATGAAATAGCCCAGTTTTCCTGATTGCATCCTTCGACCAGGCAAGGTCTACACGCAGAAAACAGTTTTTAAGTTTGGAGTTGTTTGAAAGAGCTTTAGATAGGATGAAGAAAACTTATTTTGTTTTTTCAAAGGATGAGCAGTGAAATTGAATTTGGATTTTAGAAGTAGGAAAAAGCATCTGTAGACCTCATATGCTTTTTGTCTCATTTCAATATTTTTTAGAAATAGAAAAATTGCATTTACTTCTTTGTGTTTTATATTGCTTTTGTATTTGAATTTTACCCTTTATAAAGACTGCAAAATCCATAGTACAAGTACATACCAACTGGAAAGTCTTTTTTTTTTTTCATGCAGTACAAATTAGTACCAATAACCAAATGTTTGAATCTCTGTCATGAGGAAAACAAATCTCACATCCAGCTGATACTCATCTTTTCCATAATGTTCTCTCATACATCATTTTAAAGGAGTGGTTAGCTTGTTTTTATTTATTATTTTTAACATTTTTTAAATCATTTTTTTTACTCCTTTTGTTTTGTAGCTTAATTTGTTTAGCTCTGTACATCAGACGAATAAAATGTTTAAATATCTTTGAAATGAATGCACATCACTTTACATGTGTAATCATATCCCCTAAACCCATAACTGTACTCAACAACTCAATAAAAAAAACTCTTACTCTATCAATATTCTTGAGGTTGGCAATTATAAATGCAATAGCCTACAATTTTTTGTTGTGGGGAGGAGGGAGAGGGGCGGGGCTTGTAAGGGTTTTGTTGGAACAGGTTGAACTGTAAAGCAGGGATCCTTTTGCATGGTGTTTTGAACCCTATCCAAGGGCACTTTTTTTGTTTGTTACCTGTGGCGGGTCTTAGGCAGAGACCACTCTATTAATCTATTATGTTCAAAAATAGAAAGGTATCCGAATTGGAATCAAGAGCACAACACTTGAGAGTACACCTACTCAGTTGCCAAGGACCCTAGCGGATGCATGTGCACAAGTAATTAAAGTAGTATAATAATAAAGGGAGGAATATGCACAACTTAGCAACTGAGGGGCACAATAAAAGTAACACCTAATTATTATTTTATATAAAACGTTTCGCCTTTATTGGCTTCATCAGACTAATATATAACAAAAATAGGATGTACAGTCTATTATTAGTATTACATAGCGTAGGCCTACATGGTAGTTGTGTTAGTTTTATCGTGTCCCTCGGTTGCTAAGTTATGCATGTTCCCCCCTTTATTATTATTATTTTATTATTATTATTATTATTATTATTATTATTATTATTATTATTATTATTATTATTATTATTATTATTATTATTATTATTATTCTATTATGTTCAGAAATTGTCACAATTGTGTGCTACCATGTTTTAATGCAATATAAGAAAGCAGTAAAACTCATAATTGTAGACACAGTTGTATTTTGTGGGAAATTTGTAAAAAGAATGGTTAATCTAATTTAACTCCAACACTGCACAAAGTAGTGTTTCTGGGCTTTGTTGTAGTAGTAGAGGTTTTAATGCTTGATCAGGTGTAATAATAATTATTTCTTTCATTATTAAAACCACCAATGTTACTGCTAATTATGAACCATGCTTGAAATTTACTTATGATGATGTTAGGGAAAATCACTTTTTTTCTCATGCATGTATTTCAATTGAGGCAGTTTTTTTTACCCTTGTTGTTTATTTAAAATTACAAAGTTACTCAGTCATTGTGATGCCTAAATATAGAGATAAAATCTTGCAAAATTGGTCATGACTGATTGTCACTCATAATTATTTCCATTGAAAATAAACGTTACCAAGGCTGTATAAATTATTTTGTCTTTACCCTTTGAGAGCTTTTAGTAAGGGTATTTTTGCATTTAAATAATAGTCTGAAATCCAGAATGTTAGATTCAGACATGTATTACAATTACATGTACCGTTTGAGGGGACAGTACTGTTTTTAAACAATCTGATTTGATCTCCATATACTTTGATTTTTTATAAAGTTTCTTTCCATAAATCAGATTTTTTTTTCCTTTACTATTTACAGATTAAGCATATTTGTTTTAATGCAAAATTATTGGCAATTGTATATTATTTAGCAAAAAAATTCACACAAATGAGCTTTATAAAATCTTCATACACTTTATATTATTTTGTTACTATGTGGCAATTACTCTTAGGCTGAAGCAAATTAAACCAAACTTCCATTAGCTTTCTAAGAATGTCACTGTCTTTGTTATAGTGTTTTTATAGGTTTCTCTCTTGTGATACAGAGAATATTGGGTTGGGTATGTTGGCGGATTCACTCCCAGTGCAAATCAATTACAATTTATGACAATCTTACTTGGCAATTTTTTTTCCTATATGTAGCTAGGAAAAATGTACCTTTGAAAACTTACAATTTTAATTAATCAATATTAGTCAAATTAGCAATTAGAATGTCTCAAAAAGAATGATTCGGATAAAGATCATGTATTTCATCAGGCACAGTATTACAGTTTCCAGAATATGCGATTTAAGGAAAATGTGTAGACCCTAATTGTACATCTTGCTTTGTATGTTTATCTCTACGCTGTTGGGAATATGTGTGCCATAATTTCAAAGGAGCAATACACACAATTTTGAAAAAAAATATTCCCATTTCAAGATTTAAATTTTAACAGACACACAGGGTCTTCTTGATATGATAAATTATGTTCTATCTTTATTGGTTCAAATTATATACATTTTGAAAGAACCCTAAAATATAATGCCCCTTCATGAGTATTGCTGGCAAAACCACTGAGACTTTTGAATGAAAGCTTAGTTAAATTGTCAATTTCTTTTTGTCTAATGAACAAGCACTGGTTCCGTTTAACTGAAACTGTTTTGTGATTCAACTCACTACAAGGGATCCTGTCAGGATTTTGACATTCATAATATTTTTGTATTGAATTTGAAACATACACATGTACATAAGTTATTATACCAGTGCCACAGTGGAATTTTGTTTTGTTTGATCTTTTAATGTTTGAATCTCATCAAAGTACATGTGCAACGCAATAGAAATGTACAATGATTTTATGAGACGGAAATTGTACTGTGCATTTAAAGATATGTGAAATTGAAAATGTGTGTTTATGCATATCATAAATGTTAGAATGACATATGACATACGTTTTTAAACTTTTTCTGTGAAAGTAAAGCTTTATTACATGTAAAGCCTCGCCATGATTGAACTTGTGGAGAAGGCAATGTTATTTGAATACTCTGCATTGTGTAACTTTTGCTGTTGGGAATAAAGTTTTGAAAAAGGAAAGTGAAAACAGTTTGTCTTATGTTTATCTGTTTGTTCCAATATGTATTTTTAGAGTTAAGCTGAGTTTTTTTTAATGGTACATCAGCACAGTCACGGCCATAATTACAGTTAAGCCAATTTTAGAGCTGTTGAAATAAGATAATAAAGCTACTGATTTTTTGAATGGAAGGTTTCTTGACAAGAGGGGCCTACATACACATAGAGTGACTTTCAGAAATACTTAACTGATTGTTTCTTTATCGGTTTTATGTTTATTTTTATGCATCACCTTTTTTTTAATTATAAGTTATACTTATAAATATAATAGCAATAGTTTAGTTTTGTAAGACAACTCACAGTCACTGTCGGAGCTACACAGATTTTTCATGGCATGCTATAGTATCAAAGCAGTGATTATTCTGTGGATTCTCTGCAAAGTATACCTGAGGGGGGCACCTCACTTGTATGTCTAAAAGTAAGACCTCCTTAACTTAACAGGGCTATGAAGATTGATCAGCAAAAAATACATGTCAATGTTAATTGAAATCTGTTTAACTGCGTTAATAAAGTTAAAGCTTTAATCACATATTCTATTTCTAAACGTGCATAAGTGTAATGCTAAGATCATTAAATGTCCGACTTCAAAGGTGCAACTTTAATTAATGGGTCAAATGTCAGGCAAAAATTGTCAAACTTGTCTCCCAACCTCTTTTCCCATACATGACCTGCCCAACAGGTTTGCTAACTTTTTTAGAAACAAAGTAACAGTAATAAGGAAAAAACTGGACACGTCACTTGACAATACACCTCAATTCTACCCTTTCGTAGTGTGAAATTTTCAAAATTTCAAAGTGTTTCACAGGATGAAGTCAAGTCAATCATTAACAATTCCTCCCCAAAGAGTTGTTGTCTTGACCCAATTTCAACCCCATTGTTACTGTTAGTGAAACATCTAGATGATGTCATTGATACTATCACAATTATAATAAATGAATCGCTGCAACACGGCACTGTACCTTGGCTTTTTAAACAAGCGGTAGTTTTCCCATTTTTTTAAAGCCCAACCTGTTCCTCTAAGAATTTAACAATTTAAAATATCAAATCTTCCCTTTTTGTCCAAAATTCTTGAGAAAGTTGTTCTCAAACAATTAAAAGACCACTTGACTAATAATTTTACTGAAACATACTAGTCAGCCTATTAAAGTATTATGAGTGCCACAACACAGAGACGGCTCTTCTTAGGGTCCACAATGATCTCTTATAAGAAGCTGGCGAAGGTAAAGTTTCCATTCTTGCTTTACTGATTTAAGTGCTGTGTTTGACACCATTGACTATAGTACATGTATTCTTATTGATGGCTTGTTTAAGACGTTTGATATATCAGGTTAAGTGTGGGATTGGTTTAGGTCATGCCTGGTGGATCGATCACAATCAATTCTTGTTATTATGTTAATAATTTGAGATCAATGACCGTGTCATTAGAATTTGGGGTTTCACAAGGTTGTCCTGGGTCCCATACTTTACACTTTGTACACACAATCTCTTGGACTGGAGCCTTGATTAGAAAGCACAATGTAAATTATCACATGTATGCTGATGATACTCAGCTGTATAAATCTTTGTCACCACATGATGAATTGGTTTTACATACCACCTTGGAACAATGTATCGATGTTGTAAAAAACTGGATGAGTACTGACATTAGTCTCAAAATAAAGATGAATGAAGATAAGACAGAAGTCATACAAATGTGACCCTAATAAAAATGCTTATCAACTGTACTTATATATTATATGCATTGAGAATGGGAGAGTTGCATTTACTGATAGAGCAAAGAACTTTGGAGGTATCTTTGATAATATGCTGCCTATGCAACATTATTTTAACAATTCATCTTGAATTCTTTTTTAGAGCTTCGAGGAATAGGACAAATGGCATGGTTTCGTGATGAAACATCCTTAAAAACTTATGTCAGCTTTTGAACTATCAAGATTAGATTACTGCAATTCGCTTTTTCTTAATCTCCCTGAAAAGAATTTAAACCAGTTTGAAGTTAGTTATGTCAAAACCGAGGTGCAAAGATGGTTTTAGAAAAGAAGAACGACCATGTCAGTCTATTGGTTGCCTCTAGATTGGTAAAAGCAATAGAGTACAAGACTATTCATCAGAAGGCTCCAACTTATTTGCAAGATCTTGTAGAAAAGTACACACCATCCCGTTCATTAAGAATCCCCCGAAAAAGTACTTGCAAACTTGCTGGGAGATCTTTTAATCATGCAGCTCCGCCAGTGTGGAATTCTCTCCCTCTAAGCTTGCTCTCAAAAAAATCAGAGTTCGGGTTCAGGGCAGGTCTAAAAATGCATCTTTTTTTTTACAGTTGTGACTCGCTCTCATTGTCAAAAGTAGCTGTATTGTGAATCAAATTGTTTTTGTTTAAGTATATATATATGCTTGTATGTGATTATTACATTAGTCAATGTGATGTTTGCGCATAGAGCTGTGTTAGTACTTACACATCTCATGAATTAAACAATGTTTGCTTCTTTCAAGAATTCCAAGAAAAAAACTGTCAGAGCTCAAGTGAGACCCAGCATATGATTTATTACTTACAAAATTTGATTTAAAATGTGAATTTTAGGATAGAGTACCTTCTCCTATCTCCTAACATACTTGACACATACTGTTGTTTTACAAGTTTTATACAAATTTTCATTTATTATGCTATATCAACAAAGTCAATGAAAACAACAATATTTAAGAAAAATACAGAAAATTTAATACATTTTCAAAATTTGCTTATCAATAGCGGATTTAGCCCCATCCCTGCAAAATAGTTTCTTTCTTGTAATATGTCAAATTTAAAAAGAAACAATGTATGAAGATTCAAAAAATATAATTACATATAAATACTTGATTTAAAAAAATTTTGACTCCCACAATCTAACTATAATGTTTTACCAAACTTTAAAAAGAAACTAACGACCTTGTGAAGCTCATGTACATATAAAATACAAATCGGTTAATAGGATACTCAAAGGTTCATGAAAGTCATGTCAGGTGTCATATTGATGATAAAGTACATACTCCTAACACACTTTTTTGAAGTAAACAATACTAATAATATTAATACATGGAATTTTCTTTTTATGTAACATGTTTAGCACTAGCAGAAAGTGAAAAGATATGTGATCAGAACATAGTCAATAACAGCACGCTGCCTATGCTTTGTGTTTAACAATGAATGCAATGCTTCTCGGTTATATGTTACTTAAGTAATATGGTTTGGTTATTTTGACTGAATATCAATATGTATGAACACTTTTAGAGTTAAATTCACCAATCACTACTTGTCCATGCATAACGTCAACAATATTCTTTGGCGCCTAAATGCTGATCTTATATAAAGACTTCCAATAGGCATAGAAGTACAAATCACACTATTAAAAAGTGCTTTTCTTCTTCTTCTTAAATTTTTCAATGATCTCTGAGGCTCTATTTCAATATTTCAATTACTTGCATCTTATTCAATATGAGAAAATTTCTTTGCAAGAATTTCATACTTACTTTTCCAGAAAAGTAAGTATGACATTTTTACAAATGATGTTAGTAAGGAACTAAAATGTTACCTCCCAGGTAAACTTATTTTAAAAATCCAGAATGTTGAAAAGCAGATGATATTGTAATATTGTTTTTTTTAAGAGAACACAATCATTGAGAGATGACTTTTCAATCATGTGATTTAGGCTCATTAATAAACCAGAATGGATGCATAATTATTATTGTACAGAATACAGAATAACTTCATTGATTTCATTGCTACAAATATAATCTGACATGCACATAAAATATACTTATTGTTAATCACTTAATAATCTTTAATCTTTAATTATGAAAGGAATTTAATAACATGGACCCAATCAGAGTAAAGAACAAAATAGTAATAGGTGAGACCCTCTTGCTCCAAAAATATAAAAGGGACCCTCAACATTATTGACACTTGAGACCTAATTGCCAAAGACTTTAAAAGCAAGAAGGTTATGAGTTGTTTCCGTAATTATAATAACTCCCTGAAGTCAGACTTTTTTTTTTGGACAAAATTTAAATTGTCTAAAAAAAAGTAAAATGCTCCAAAGAAATACCAAGATTTAGCCAACAAAGGCAACATTTTGTCAAAGTAAAGCAATTTTTAAGAATTAATGTATTTAAAAAATAGCTGTGTTCAGTGCTTTAGAAGAATTAGGTGCATGACCAATGAAAGATATATGACTCTAAGTTAATGCTGACATAACTCATTTAGTGTTACTGAGAAAGGTCAGCTTTAACATATGTTATTATGAAATAATAAAAGATTACATTTTATAAATAATGATATATCCATAATCAATTACGAGCAAAAGAATATTGTTTCATATCAAATTAAACTAAAAATAGTACCACACCAGCCAGACGTTAAAAATCATTATCTATGCAAAACGAAAGAAGATTTGTAGGCCTACTTAAATTCTTATACAAATACCACAAAAATATATTGGACCCGGAAATAAAACGAATAAAATGCATACCCTATTAATTCCCAATCTAATCCGTTTGTTCCCATTGAGATGATGCAATTATGACAACTTAAGGCCTAACAGCCCTGTATTAAAAAAAAAAAAAAAGAACAGTTACAGTGAATTTTACAAAAGTCACATTTCTCAGGAATTAAAAAAAAATCATTGCAAATAATTTTTTGGGGGGAGAAAGTCAGTGCACATGTCAAAAAAAAGGAGAAGAAGTACCAAACACTTGGGGTATTTACCATCTCAAGATTATTAAATTATTAACTCCAACAAACTATATCATAGAAGAATATTCTTCCACAGGCAGGCCTAGATTGTGCTTAAAAAAAAACTATAACTTTTTCTTGGAGGTAATACCAGTGGTATCCCTCAATAGAGGGCTGGGTATCACCGGAACATAGCTCAGCCTTTTGCCAGACATGCCCACTTTAGCCTGACTCAGAGGGGTGCCTTTTGCAGCAAGGACAGGCGTGGAAGCTCCTTGAGAATTGTTCTGATTTTCTTTGTTGGCTGCCACAGGCGTTATTAAAGAATTGGATTTTGAGACCTCAGACAGCTTGCCATCTTCATCATGTGATGTTGCCTGTGGTGAGTTGGTATGGAAGCTAAGAGTGGCCCTCTTACCTAAAAAAATTAAAGAGAGAATAAAGAAAAAATGTAATCAATTATGTTACCCTAATTAAACAAGATGCCAAAACTATAAAAAAAAAGCTGAAGAGGACCCGCCAAAACCGAGACAGGTGGAATGTACTTGCTGCGGACCTATGCTCCACAGGAATCTAAAGGCTTAAACTAAACTAAACTGTATCAGTTAAACCACAAGAGCAGTAATATAAGGGTTGGATACAGCTGTTTCAAAGACATACTCCTTCAGAAAATGTGAGAAGCTACAAAATTTCTCAGCTTACCTTTTGTAGTTCTTGCAGGGCTAGTCACTTTAAAAAATCCACCATCAAACTCCAGATTTGGTTTTGCTGGTTCTGTTTCTGTTGATGCAGGTGGATCTGTAGGCACAGCAGTATCTTTTTGGACAGAGGAAGCGCTTTTCTCTGACTTTTTCTTCCTCTCCTGAAGGAAGGCTCTAAAAGAAGAAACACCTTTGGTTTTGACAGCCTGAGCTGCTATTGGCTTTTTCTGTGAAAAAGATAAAACAGAAAAAATCAAGAAAGTGTAGCGATTGTGAAATAAATAATGAACACTATTCATAAATAGTTTGAGGTTTCAATGTTTAAGAGAACTTCTTAGAAAGACTTTAATCCAAACTGCTATTCTTTTCATTTGAATATATACAAACTTTGTCTTCTTTTCACCAACTTTATCTTTTCCACAATGTTCAGAATGCATTCTTTGGCACTCTTAGTTTTATGCTGCAAATAAACTTGCTTGCCACTTGCTTTCATTATAACTATGAACTCAAACACATAGGGGAAGTCTCCACCCAAAAACTGTCAAATTCAGTTGAAAACTATGTAATCTTGGAATAACAGGTATTATAATAATTATATTTGACTTTTGCTTAAATAAGACATACTTGTGAATTTTTTTAATAGACTTATTGAACAACAGCAACAAAACCAAATGAACATGATGAATGTGTATGCTGTGCTGAGCATTATTTTTTGAAATTATGTGATTCATATTTAATCTCCAAACCCCTTTGAGGGAAAAAAGGTGGAGCAAAGTGCACAAAAATACCTTATTCATATTTTAGAACATTGAGCTTATAAGTTTAGGTTCAATAAAACGACTTTACCTTCAAAATAAGTTTCGGTGGTGACTTTGGTTTCTCCCAGTTATTGTCTTGCCATTCTTTGAGCTGATCAAAAAGACCATTAACATCTTCAACCTGCATTTAAAGAAAAAGAATCATCATTTTTTTTTCAGTCAAATGGATTTGTCATTACAAATTTGTCACTTTTATCTGAGGACTCATTTTAACCTGGCTCCCAGCTAAAATAGAATAAAATTTACATATTTGAGAACACTGTCTTCTAAATTTTTTTTTTTTAAAGGCCTTCACTGGCTCTGTCAATGTCAAAGGTTTAACAGTAGTTTGGAAGTCACTGATAAACCTGAAAAATTAATAATTTGACAAAAACCTTACTGCACATTTATGACAATAGATCATGGTCGAATTTTAAGTTTAAAAATAAGGAAACTAGTGGAATGGTTTTAATGTTAATATGCAAGTAAAGATACAAATAATAATTTTTTTTGTTCTTTTGCAAAATTTAAAACATGTATCTGAGCACAAAATGCTAAGTACTGCTAATAGTAAAACAAAAAGGACAATTATGCTGCATAGCTTACATAGATGTGATTATTTTATATGTTGTGAAGACCTACCTGGAAGTAAATCATCTCCCAGAATCCTTGCAGGTCCTCAGGCCTGGTTTTTTGCTCCCCTAAATTGAATTCACATTTGTCCACAAGACCAGAGAATTGCTTGAAGCGCTGAGCAATCAAGAGCTGAGCTTTACCAACTGTTGTACGAATCTGGCCCAGGACTAGATAAAGGTGTTTCATACACAAATTAATATTAATAACAATCAATTATTCTATATTTACTCATCGGGAAGAAGTGAACACAAAATAAAACTGCAAAATTTGATAGTGCTTCAATATAATGATTTATTAAATATAAAAAATTGATGGCATACAATGGCTTTGTGATGCATAATTAATAAAGGTGCTCACTGCAACTTTACGTGCTAAACAGTTGAGTAAATCCAACATTGAGGCATTATTGGTTCTTTCACTCTAAAAAAAAAATTTGTGCTTCAGCAAATGGGGAAAAATCAAATACAATTAACTTTCTGCTTGATAAAAGAAAACAGTCCAGGAATTGTTTCAATAACAGATTGTAATTTAACAACTTAATGTTACAAATTTTCCATTAAGCTCTCACCAATACCTAAACAATCAGATGAAAAACTCAACGTACTAATGAGTATCTAGTGTTTAGACTCACTGTCTTCGCTGATGCCAAATGTATAAACACTGATTTCCTCCCACGTCTTGCAGAGTTGGTTCAACCTGTCAGTCTCAGCAGTAAGAACTCCTCTAAAATGTGCCACTCTCTCCAATACTAAAAAGAAGGAGAGTGAACTTGAGTGTATACTAAGATTTAATAATCGAGATCTAATAACCTGGCAATGCAAGAATTATAAAATCATGAAATTCGTAATGGTTTTCACTAAAATCTTGCTGAGCTTCTAGACCTCTGAAAAGGTTTTGAAAACTCAAGGTATGATTATACTTTCCTCATATTGTTCCAAATGTTTTTATTGTGTTAAATTGTTTGCTTTTTGTTTCTGGTCTCTGACGGAGTCTAAAATTTAATAAATTTGAGTTCTCAATTATGAATACTGCTACAGAAAGGTGCTATGATCTAGGTTTGCTGAGACCATGATTTTCTAACATTAGATTTGCCAATGAAAAACCTATCACATTTTAATAGGATAATTTGAACAAAATTGCTATAAAATCAGCAATAGTTGATGGATAAATGTGATGCTTTGATGTACATTAGAAAACATGCTTTGAACCACGATTACTTTATAAGTATAACAATTATTCAAAGAAAAGATCATCAATTTTTTTTGTAAACAATATAATTATTAAATTTTCAGATGAGAAAGACTTTGTGGCAACAGCTGCTACTCTTTGTCAAGTCAGAGCACCAGATTGGGCAAAGAAGAAATCTACATTTTGATGATAATTACTGAATTACAAAGATTTACCGTGCGCATCTGTTGCAGACACAGAAGCTGGCTCCACATTTGAACTTTCCTTTTCCGGCAAGTAATCCACCTCAGTAGCATCTTTTGAGCCCGCTACTTCATTTTGTATGTCTGACTGAGTTTCCTCAAAATTGAATTGTGCTGGTGCTACAAAGGCTGAAAGAAGATAATTAGTTCTGTGTCAAGGCAAATTAAATCAGTAAAATATTTAAAAACATTTATAAACTAATGTTGTTATTACAGACTTTATTCAGAATTATCACAATTCTCTGATATCTGATAAGCTTTTTTCCAAATGCTGAATTTAAGTGTTTGAAAGTAATTGAATCTAAATAATATGTGAGGCAATCAGAGTGAATCAGGCACAAGTCGGAAATTTGACTTTGAATTTATTTATAGTGTGTTAAGCAGCATCAAATGCTGTTTAAGAGGTTGGGAAAATTTAACTATCTGTTCTAGAACCAGACAAAATCCTTTTATTAGAATATGAAAAGCGTCAATATAGAGTGAGAGTGTTATTCTTATATTCAGAGTGCTCTAGCTCAAAACTTGTATCAGCGACTTGTGTCTAATTCAACCTGCTTGCCTCACACATTGCTAAACCATGATAACTTGATAAGAAGAAAACCGCCTTAAATGAGGCAGGCTCAGGAAGATCTCTTATTAATGAAATACGATAACGTCTGTCGCCATTTTTTGAGCATGCTATGAGAGAAGAAAAACTGGAACACCTCATCATGATAGTCATTGAGGAAGACAGAGAAAAGCTACTAGAAAATATAGATTTGTGGCTGATTGCAGCAGACGTGATGGAGGCGCTGAATGCAACAAGGGATCGAGTGGAAGGACATGATCGCCAATGCTATGAAGCACGGCAAATGATCATTGATAATGATTATGATAACTTAAGAAATAATCAGTAATCAAACATTAACAATGAAAATTACCAGGTGAAGACACATGTCTTGAGCGCCGCCTAGTCATTTCAATCATTGGACTTCTCTCTAAAATCTTTACCCTGTAATAAGCAGAGATGAAAATGAGTGTGTGAATAACTCATTGTATGACATGTTTATTGGAAGGTTATTGACAAGTCAGTTTAGAAATGAAAAAAAAAAAATTAAAGAAGGAAAATTTCTTATCACAATTATTATAAGAGAGAGTTGGTATTTCATCAAGATAAACAAATTTATTGGTTTCAAATCTATTAGTATCACGTTGATTGCACGTGCAGCCTCATAAATGTGCAAAGATCAAATTAGTATTAGTATAACATTAGTATAGTCTGGCATAATTAGGAAAAGTTAAAAGTAAATACTAAATATGTCTACTGGCTTTTATAAACATTATATGATGATCAATAAAAACAAAATACCACATTATATCCCTGCAAATTTTACAATCATATAGTATTGAATAGTTTTGCATACTTAAGAAAAGTAAAAAGTAAATAGGTCTTACTGGTTTTCATAAACATTATATGATCGTCATTAAAAAGACAAATCCCTCTTACATACTGCAAAATTTACAATTTCCTCACAATATAAAAGTAATTATAAAGTTTGCTTGTTTTCCTCACAAAGTTTCCTTTGATTAAAATTCATTCAACCATTCAAGTATTTAAATCTCTCAGGAAAAAGAACTTAATTAGTAAGGAAACCTTTACAAAGAAAAAAAAAAAAGAATTAATTGTATAAAACGTCAGATCACTCACATTTCCTCAGGTGATCTTGAAGGAGTGCTGTGCTCCGTCTTACGCCGAGGTCTGGCAGATGAACTTTTAGCTCTGACTGCTGACCGTGGAGCCTGGAAGGGAGTCTTGAATCCTCTCACAGGTACACGAGCTGGCAAATCAGGTGTGGCTTCAACCGAAGGCATGGATTCCTGAGAAGTTCTGGTTACGTTGCAAGATTTTCTTGGTGTGAAAGGTTCAGTTTCAACAGATGAATTGCTGCAAGTCACCAATTCCAAGTTCGTTTCCTTCTGACTATCAGCAGACTCCTCTAAAGGACCAGTGAGACTTCTTGAGGGACTGTTTTTCACTGAACACCCAGATTCGTCCAGGGGAACCTGAATCAGACAGTTATAAAATAGAACAGGGTTATATTAACTCTGTCACTTCAGTAACTTGGCATTTGTCACCACTGGAACTTGGCATTTTAAAAAACAATTTAGAATCTGCCACGTACGTTTTAAAAGTCTCTCAGAGCCCCCAGATGAAGTTACAAAGAATGTTGGAACTTCGCTGTTAGATTGGCAAGCTTCGTTTATCGGATATATATATATTTCGTTCACTAACTAGATCTTAAGTTTTGAGCCGGTAATACCCATAGCGTTCAGCTTTTGAGAGCGCAAACAGATTTTTAGTGCGATTAGTCACTGCAAACCTAGTCGATGGCCAAGCTTATAAGGTTCTCCTATTAATATTGACTTTGACACAAGCTTAAAAACTACACAATGTGCTAGTGTTATTTAATGAATCCTTTTCGTTTTGTTTTTTGCTTGTTGATTTTCATCTCACAGAGTCAGAAACACCACGGCAGAAAACGTTCAGGCTTTGCGTGAACTAGATTAATATAATATTTTCAAGACATTGGCCTGGGTTTTAAATCCATAAAACAGGCTCAAGTTACTGAAAGTTTTAACCTGAAAATGAGAGAGACAGACACAGTGATGCCAATCGCATCAAAACCTTTACTGTTTTTACTGAACTTACAATTAAATAAACATAAAATGAATCAAACGACACAACTTTGTAACATACTTTTACTTAACTCTGACCCGCCAACTTTAGTTTAAAAACTGAAAATCCCTAAAATTACTCAAAATAAGCATCACTGGAGAGACAGAGTTGAGTTGATATATTGTGGATGGATCCCAAGACTGACGCCTGACAATTTTATGTGCTGCCACACACAAGACAGGGCGGGAATACCATGACTCATGTCTCAGCCGGTCACAGTATACTGACACCGGCCCAACCAGTTACAGGGGACGAAATCCAACAAATAAATCTGCCGATCATCGATTTGAACAGCGGACCTCCGTTGGTCTGAGACAGACAGAGACAGACAAACAGGATGTGAACCACTTACCTCAATGTAACTTGTTTCACCCTCAACCTTCTCCACGGTTAACTCTTGCAAAGGGCCAGATTCTGCTTCAGTGGATGCTGGTTTGCCAAGACGATAAACAGAGCCATCTGGTATTTCCTCAGAATCAAGAATATCTTTTCTAATAGATCTCCGCACACTTCTCCTCCGTCTTCCAGACTCATTCACAGGAAATTTGTTTTCAGCAAATGAAGAATTGGGGGTCATGGCTTGCTCAACACAATTGTTTCCTAAGAACAGAAGCAAAATTTTGAAAGATGATATTGGGTATATAAAGTATTTGATGCTATGAAGATGATTTAGGAGTCAACATCAGATTTTTAGTATGAACTATGATCTTGATTTAACTGATTATGAGATGTATTGATATATTATGGGTTCATAGTTACCATTTTTGCATTTTGTATGTCCCTTTAAAAACATGTTGACAACTTATTTTTAACCAACTAGAAATACTTATGTTTTGTGTAATTACCCATTTTCTTAACATTGATTATATATCTTTTTACTCTCTAATCTTTCATTATATCCTCAATATATCCAAAAGACAAGTGAATAACGTTGAGAAAAATTATTTGCTTTTTCACACACAAAAAACACCATAGTTTTAGATGAACCAAGCATGGTTAATTGTGAGTAAAAACATTTCTTCTGAAGCGCTCAATGTTAAAAACCACTATTACTTTACTAAAAGAATATGGAACAGAATAATAGACACACCTTTCAAGTTTGATGTTCCCTCTTCACTGACAGATACAACAGTCGAAGAACTTCTTCTGCGCCATGAGAAAGGAGAACCAGCAATGGGAGTTGAACCTCTTGTCCTCATTCGACTCGAGCAATGTGCAGACTTTGGGGTCTTCTTTCCTGATTTTCTTTTGCTGGCACTATTACGGATTCCAGAGTATGACACTCTACGTGTTTTGCTGCTTAACGGCTTAATTCTGTTTAACCCATTGATGGCTGAATCAGCAATGGGGGACATATGAACATTTAAGTCATCACCATCCTCTAATTGGTTATTCTCTTTTGCCTCTGAAAGAGTTTCCTCCTGTTTATCTAAATCACCTATATTATCCTCAATTTTATTGTGAATGGCAGAAGATGCAAGAGGTATATTTGTTGAACTTGAATTTACAGTTGTAAAAGCTGTATCAATTCCAGCAGACATGGCAGTTGATCTTCTGGACATCCTGCTTTGAGGGATTTTTATACTATTTATATTGCAGTCATCTGAATCCCCGTTTGCAATTGCGGGACTGATTTTGTCTGCAGAAATTGGTACCACAACAGAGCGCCTAGACTTTCTTGATGGTGTGAAACTCCTTTCCTTGGTGCTGTTTGTATCAGATTCTGTATTTGTATCTGTAAGACTAGACTCAGTATTCGGACCATGTTCACTTCCCATAACAGATGTGATTGGATGCTGAGACTGTGCGCCAGGAGTATACTTTATTTGCCTGCTTCTGGAGTTTGAACCAACAGCAAGCCTTGCAAGAGATTTCCTGCGAGGCGTCACCTTTGCTTGAATGCTGCTGTCACTAGAATCTGATTGGTCGTCCTCCTTCAGGGGCAATTTGAGGACTGTGCGTCTAGGACTCTTCCCTGGTGTATATGTGACAGCAAGATTTGTGACTTCTGCTTCCTCCACTAAATCCGCAGTCTTGGTGATTGACTGATCAGCTGGTGTTTGTGTGAGAATTTCCTCCTTCTCCTGAATTCTGTCCTCTTGGTAAGATGGAGTTTGAAGCACTGATCGTCTAGTTCGTTTCCTTGGAGTTTCTTTTACTTCAATCTCACAAACAGCTTGCTCTCCTTCAATTGAAATTTCTGTCTCAATTATTTTCTTGACCACCGGTAGTTTAGGAGTTTTTGAGCCATTGTTTGCCTTTGAGCGCCTTGATTTTCTTACAGAAGGGGCAGTATCTTGCTCGGGCAGTTGTTCTTCCCCACTTGTGAATGTTTCTTTCAAGTCTTGTTCAGATTTCTTAAATGTTTTTTCTACTTTGCTACGCCCTGCTTCTGGAGATTCAATTTGAATAATTTGTTCTTTAATGGTAGACGGAGTATTTCTGATGGATGATGATCTCAACTTTTTCACTGGAGTTGCAGTTTTAGGAGACATGGCATTTATCTCTGATATCAAATTCGCTTCCTTCTTTGACGATAGAGATATTTCAGTATCTTGATCTACATGTGCTTGGTCCTCTCTTTTGACATTTGTGAAACCTGATTGCCTTGTCTTTCTAGCCCGGACAGACTTTACTTTCCCCAATTGATCGTCAGAATCAATGGGTGCATCCTTATTGATTGTATAGACATCAAGTGCAGTATTGTGAGGAGTACCTTTGGCAATTGATTTTCGGGGTCTTTTAGGAGAGCTCTCTTCTTTCTCGAGGTTCATGTCATCAGTATCAGTGTTATTATCCCCATCTTGCCTTTGATCACAAAATTGGTTGCGAGTCCGGATAGGAAGTACGGCCATAGATTTGGACATCTTCAGAGTAGTTGGACATGATCCTTGAAAATCTGAGAAGAAATAAGCCCATATTCAAAATTAGAAAGCATTCATAATATTAAATTTTTTTATTCCATGCATAGCTGCCAACTTTTGAAATAGAAAATACAGATTTTTAGCGCAATACGTCACTGCAAACCTAATCGGTGGCCAAGCTTATTAGGTTTAGCAATCAATATTAACTCTATAAAACACAAGCTTAACCACAACTTTAAAAACTACACCATGGACTAGTGTGGTATTTAATAAATGCCTGGTTGTTTGTTTTCAAATTTGTCCAGTCGTCAGTTTCAAACTAGACAGCTGATGAGAACCAGACGCTCTGCCATTTGAGGTGACTCTTGGCTGTGCCGTCCGGCCTTGGTGGTTTTTTTCTGATTAGGCTAAACTAAGCACACTGAACAGAGATAGATGGGCCTAGAAGTGAGAATAAGAGAGATAGAGAGAGAGAGAGAGTGGGGAAGACGGGAAAGAAACCAGTGGGAAGGATGTACGTTGCTGTCAACAACATGCACATGAAATCAGTCACGTTAGCAAGATTTAAATAAAATACGGAAAGCTATTTTCTGGATTACTTTAATATGCAAATAAAAATTATTTGGACAAATTTTACACAGTAAAGAGAATTTAAATAAACAAGCCCAGGAATAAGTTGGCTTTTTTTTTTGTTTGTTATTTGAATAACCAATTTTTCTTGATATTTTGACAGACAATTAACAATAACCAATAAAAGTGGTGTTAAGATGATTCTTTTAATTCTTTTTTTGTTTGTTTGTTTCGTAACTGTTTTAAATTAAATTTTATAATATAAACACACACAAAATAGACCCAACAGGAAGGCAGTCACTACCTAGTACAGAAAAATCAAAGATCTTGAGCACTATGTATTTCTTGTGCATAGCCACACATTACAAAATATGAAAATTGTTTGATTTTGCTTACATAAATAAAAATATAGGCTCATGCCTGTTGCACATCATGGGGTCTGCTGTTACATTCAGCATGATGTAACATTTACAAAATTGAAAATCCTAACTTTAACAAAGTAAACATAATAAACCAGACTTAAAGGCCAATTCTGAAGAAAAAAAATATAGACTTCGATTCCACTTGCATTGTAACCTTTGTGTTGTGGTACATCAGAATTAATAAATTGATCCTTATGCTGGCCTCTAGACATGCAAGAGCTGATGCGGCTTAACACTAAAGTATGTAAATAACAGTGATGCACACAGTTCTAATGAGTGAAAGTCAGCAGATCACAGAGAAACAGTCCAAAACTAAGAAAAAAAAAATTTGTCAGATTTTTTTTAACTAAACAAAAAAACAAAGTGATAAAGATTTAAAACTTTTATAACACTCTCAGTAATTGGTAGATCTTCAAAAAATTTTCAACAAGTTGTATGGAAAATATAGAGCTTTCCTGTAATAAAAAAATTTCCGTATCTCAAAATTACGACTACAGTCTCATTAGGAGTGGTTGCAACTTGCATCACAATTTATTACCCAACCTTCTATTTTGTTTTAAATTGAACAGGTGCGTTGATTTATCTAAGGTACTCTACTATACCACACCTCTATAAAAAAAAAAAAAGGTGTTTTGAGATCAAGGGGTGGTACACCACCCCACTATATCTGGCCAATACTTAAACAGTAGGGAGAACTCTACAGCTCATTAATGGTCAACACCTGACATTTAATTTAGTCAGGCAGCGTCTATAGTTATACTGCCAACTACCCCAAACAATGACAATACAACACTTGATCAATTATCAACATCTAGGCCTACTGATCAAAATCTAGATCTAGATCTACGCTAAATTGAAACAGAAATGGATCTAGATCTCCACAAAGAAAACCTAGACTTAGAACTGCTACACAACCACAAGAAGAAAATAGACACACACGGACAAGATCAACATCACAACTAACAATACTATACCACCCCTCTATTAAAAAACAAGGTGTGTCAACTATCTAGTTCCTGATTTTTATCACAGAACTAGATCTATATAATACCATCGGATATCAACTAGATTTAGAATATAGAGCTACAGTCTAGATCTAGATTTAACTTCACAAGATGCAGTTCCACTTCGGAACAACGGATAGGTTTGTTTGGAGGTATATTTGTATCACTATCAATCTTCAATCGGCAATTCAATGGGGCAATTTTGTATCAATCTTCAATCGGCAATCAGGGAATATCTCAAACTGGGTATCCCTGAAAAGATTGTAAATGTACTAAAATTTAGATCTCCCTATAGGACATGTAAATTCATTAATAACAAAAAGTTAAAATAAATACATTTTAAGGCTTTCTAAACCACCACCTGCCTTTAAAATAGTACGATATAAAAGGTAGCAGCATGTTGGAATAATAATATTAACAACAGCAAACACCCGTGGGAAATAGATCTAGCAGATCTAGATTAGATTGTTCCCTAATCCCTATGACGATCATAAGCTTCGACAAGTAAGGACAAAGGTAGAGCATCTAGGGCAACAGAAACTATTAATCTAGGCGTGCTGAGCAGAAAGTCAAAGACTATGAATTGACTGTTTGAGAATACATCCTAGGTAATACTGGATTGATGGAGTTATATCCTTTTTCTATTCATCAGAGTTTTATAGACAGTTCATTGTTGCACACCCTAGAGAGCTCACCAGACAACGATTCAGTCATCAGGCTGCCTCAGGGATAGGCCCTAAGTTAAAAGGTGACTCTTGGCTGTGCCGTCCGGCCTTGGTGTTTTTTCTGATTAGGCTAAACTAAGCATACTGAGCAGAGATAGATGAGTCTAGAAGTGAGAATTAGAGAGAGAGTGGGGAAGACGGGAAAGAAACCAGTGGGAAGGATGTACGTTGCTGTCAACAACATGCACATGAAATCAGTCACGTTAGCAAGATTTATATAAAATACGGAAAGCTATTTTCTGGATTACTTTAATATGCAAATAAAAATTATTTGGACAAATTTTACACAGTAAAGAGAATTTAAATAAACAAGCCCAGGAATAAGTTGGCTTTTTTTTTGTTTGTTATTTGAATAACCAATTTTTCTTGATATTTTGACAGACAATTAACAATAACCAATAAAAGTGGTGTTAAGATGATTCTTTTAATTCTTTTTTTGTTTGTTTGTTTAGTAACTGTTTTAAATTAAATTTTATAATATAAACACACACAAAATAGACCCAACAGGAAGGCAGTCACTACCTAGTACAGAAAAATCAAAGATCTTGAGCACTATGTATTTCTTGTGCATAGCCACACATTACAAAATATGAAAATTGTTTGATTTTGCAACAGAAAGAACTGTGAGGGGATCGGCGTTTGACAGCATACTCGGGAGGTCAAGTTGAAGTACCTTCAAATACATACTAAATATGTATTATACATACTGGTGTTTAAGATTTAAACTGCCTATGAAATTTGCATATTTTTACAAAACAATATTGATTAACTAACACTTTATGAATTCATAATTAAAAATTGACGCCAGTTGAAGTAGGCAGTTTAAGTGAATGGCTAAAAAAAACATTTTTGTCAATTTTCAATCACACTGATGGTATAACCCAAAGTGTTAATAATTCCTTATTATACAGGCAATGTGTATAGAAGTTATTACTTAGTTTTTTAAGTGATAATAAAACTGCAGTGTTCTCACAAAATAGTCCAACCAATCTGAATGACATAGCTCTGAAAACTAACTAAAAAAGATCTTTTACTGTATTTTCTTTTCCAACCCCTCTGTCTCTGAGCAACATGATATAAATTCTTGAAAAAGAGAAAAAACTCTTTCCTAGACCTAAAATTTCATATGTGCAACAGGACTCCATAGGAGGATTCCTGCGACCCAACCAGGAAATAAAAAATGCAACTGCTAGAACGGCTTTAACAGACCTCCACCAGAATCTTGAGTTCAAAATCGTATGAAACTTTCAAAGAGTCCTTTTCATATCAATACAATGCTGAAACAGAATTTGCAAAACCCTATTCCTTTTAGAGCAATGCCCTTTTTATTGCGCTGGTTAAAGAGCATAAAAAGTACAGCTAAAAATATAAGTATAGCTTTATTCTAAATAAATATAAAAATTTTGATTATAAAAATACATAACTTTTTGAAGAAAGTTTTGGTCAACCTCTCCCAAAAATTAAATACATTGGGTTTAAAAAAGAACGGAGCTTTAGGTGTGCTTAAAACCATTTAAAGGCTCTTAATTACTTCAGATGTTGACACACAAACAAAAGAAAGTGTTGCCCAGTGTTTCCTCTTTTGAAGAATTTGAATACTTATGTAAAGTGAGAAAAGTAACAGTGTCATTAAGTTTAAAGTATTAAAAAAGACTGTTGGAATTATGATCCAGTATCCACTGGAGAAAAAATTATGTACACACCGCCTTCAGAATTATCTTGCTTAGCTTGAGAGCGAGAACGGGTTGTTCTTCCTGGAATACAATGCGGTTTAGCTCGCAGAAATTCCTTGGGTTTCCCTGAATTTTCCTGAAGAAAAAAAAAAAGAAAAAATCTTTTACTCTAAAAAAACAAAACAACAAACTAACAAATCCTTCCTACAGGAGCCTAACAAATTATGTTAAGATTCAGAGCCAATAAGACGGTAAGGGCATTAGAATAAGATGGACAAGGCAGTTGTTTGAACAATGACGTTAAACATGAAATTATGTTTGTCTAAATCTTGGTCATACAACAATGAATAACTCTTCATGGCAGTTTGAAACTGAAAGCACAGCATTTGAGATACTTCATATAAATTGAGACATCAAACACATTACAAAACACACATACATACCTGCTTTTTTGCTGCCGCAGCTGCTGTCATCTTTAAGTGCAGGTCTCCTTTAACATGTCGTGATCTAGGTTTGCTCTCATGAGCGGAGGAAAGCAAACCTATAGAGCTTTTAGCACCACGAGTTAGGACTTTCTTTGTACCAAGAGGTTTTGTACTTGGCTCTTCAGGCTTCAATGCTTGTCTTGTAACTCTTGAAGTTTGGGTTTTCGTTGGCACCCTTTTGATATCAGTTTGAATCTGCTTTTTTGGCGGCTGTCTAGTAGAACTTGTGGATACAAGGTTCTTTCTCTGTTCTGCACCATTCCCACTATGATGAACAAGCTTATCCTTAGGACCAGCCACAAAATTAATGCTGATTTCAGGTTTGGGCATTTTCTACATGAAAAAGGGTTGGTGTGGGGGTAGAGAGAAAACAAAATATTAATCTACACATCTCTATTAATGATTATGAATTATCAAATTTTCATTGATGACATTCCAAATTATAGTGAATCACTGAATTAGTACAAAATGAAGCCTTCTATAACTTAACAGGTTGTAAAAGTTTGTTGCACTGTAAAAAGAAAAGTTTTATGCCCTCCAGGGATACATTTTTCATACAAAATTATATCATTCAAACATCAGTTTGTATCTTGTTTATAATAGGCTAGCTATGACTCTCAAAATTTAAAACAAATTTTAGGTTGGAGGCTCAGAAAATATATTTTAACAATTCTTAAACAATGCTTTCCTTATCACATCAAATAGACTGGCCAAACTACAAATTTATTCAAAATTTGATTGACTACATTATACAATTTATTTATAAGAGTTTTTTTTTTTTAATTTTAGCTAAGATATTAGAACCTAAAGACTACTCATAATGATAACCTGGACTAGAAAACTTTCAACCCTTTTAATTCCTGTCATCACCTTCAAATTCTTTGGAGCTCCGCCATACAAACCGAAATCTGATTTATATTCCATTGTTTTCACAACAAAAACAGGTTGCTGTTTTTTTTTCTGCTCCATTTGTTTTTGCTTTTCCTCTCTCCATTTCTGCAGCCTTTCTTTTAGGGAGAGAGCACGAGCACCTGAAAAACATTTTTTGAACAAAATTATTTAAAGTCAATGCCCGATGTAATGGTATTGAAAATTATATTTTAAACAAAGATTTGAACCTGATGAAACACAATACCAGCAAGTAGATTACTTGTATTCAAGAAGGTTCGTATGGTAAGTATGTTGCATTTATTACATGATCTGTGTAGAATAGCAATCTAATCTTGGATCACAAGAACTAACATTGACAATTCTTGCAGTTAAAAAATTGAGGGTTTGGGCAATAGTTAAAGTGCACCAAACATTTGCTTTGTCGTGCTGACAAACTCCTATTGGCTTTATGGCGTAAAACTCACAAAAAAATATAACTTAAAAAGCCACTAGACAGCCAGACTTTTTCCCTAGGTGGTCAAAAATCAGGATGTCTCAAAATTAGAATTCTGACAAGGAAGAGCAATGATGGAGTGAGGTAAATTAAAAGGCCTTCGAAAGTGGCAGTGGAAGGATCAAACTTCGTAAATAAATGCTGACTCAAGGTACCTGTAAGTCTACAGATAATAATAATATATAGCGCACTTCCATGAATGATCATGCTCAATGCATTTAATTTCATTGCAGCAATTACAAAAGAAACATGATCATAACCATTACCCTAACGATTTTGTACATGACTTAGTGAATGTAATAAAAATTAAGCCTCTGGGTCTAAACTCAGAAATAATTATGTTACTAGACCTTAAATCTAGATTCTGGAAATAGATCCGATCAAAATCTCATAAACTCACTTTTCTCAGCAGCTTTCTTCCCAGACTTTGATTTCGCTTGAACAACTTTAAGTTGATTTTGGTCTTCGTCCAGATCTAGATCATCTAGATCGTCAGTGTCAGTAGACTCTGAAAGAGTTGACATTCCTAAAAGACCTCTTCTTAAGTCCATCTTTTCATCTTTACGCTGTTTGCGTTCCATTCTAATAGACTTCCTTCTGCTTTCGACAGAGGCTTGTCCCTCTCTGTCTCTTCTACTCTTATACATTGTCTGTAGAGAATGTTCACCTGCTTTAGAAGCCATTTTGAGCTCTAGATCTACCTAGCTAGAATCTATATTATTACCGTTTAAAACTAGAATCTGCCTAGATCTAGATATGTATAACTAAAATTAAAAATGAAGAACAACCGTCAAAATTTTAATCTAGGTCTAGGATCTAGATTTAGATCTAAATTTAAAAAAAGTTCTCTAAGAAACTGCGATAAATCAGTCCATTATCCAAGAAGGAGTTCGAGGAGACTGTTTATCGTTTTATTTGATTTCGAAAACAAATTGAGCGCTCTGGTGACAGTGGCGATATAAATGATTCACAATTTAACACAACTAAAATCTAGACTTCTGAGTGGTTACAACTAGTTCCATGGAAAATTTTAATTTAAAAAAATCCAAATAGTATAATGTATGGTTTTAAGATAAGAATTTAGCATAACGAATGGATCTCAGAAAAATTTAAGCGAAATAATCAACCTGTAAATCCATTGCATCTTTGATAGCACGAATAGTTAGAAACCCTTTATATCGATACAAACATTTGTATCGTCATATACACATACAATATTGTTTTTCCATTGGCCCATACTCAACAAGGGCAAAGTACTCTCTCTCTCTCTCTCTCTCTCTCTCTCTCTCTCTCTCTCTCTCTCTCTTCTTTTTTTTCTTTTTTTCTCTCTAAAAAGATATATACCTTCGGTAACTTGAGCTGTGAAATAGTTAAATTATGATTCAGTGTGATATTATTGATCTTTGTTTCAAAATTCTGCCTTCGTTTTTATTTTCTTATCCATTTAAACCTTACTTTTTTTTTTAGCTTCTGTGGTATAAGGAGAGAGTATATTTAATTTCTCTTGGAGGGGTGAATGAACAAAATAAACAATGGTAGGCTACAATGCTTACTTGAGAAATAAGTGAACGCCAGTCTTGCAGTTTAATTTAATCAGTAAAAAAAGCAACAGTTAAAGTTCGTGTCTTTTCGGTCTCTAAAATTGCTTCACAGGCGTGATGTGGACATAACGTTTTATTTAATGTACCTATCTGTCAGTATCAACGAACCGTGTTCTGGAATCAATTTGTCATCTAATTCACAATGAGGCGTGTCTCCCTTCTGGTCTCTTTTAGCCTCTCCGTGACGTGAATAGATCAGAGTGGGACTGTGAGAGGGGCTCTGACAGAAAGTGAGAGGCTCAGACGGACAGAGGATAAATGGGGGGGGGGGGGGGGGGGGGGAGGTTAGGAAGGAATAAATCATGTTCAAAAAGAGGGGTGTGTATAAAATGCCATCGGTTACCCCCCCTTCGACCACCATCACCCCTCGACCAAAGACCCTGGGAAAAGCGATACTGGAGGCATTGTTTGCTGAAGACTGCGCCCTCTTTGCACACGTAGAGGACCAACTGCATGTCACATTAGATCGGTTTGCAGGCTTTTTTATTTATTAACTCTCTTAAGACATCATGGGCACAATATAGCCGTTACCATGCTGACGTGCCGTAAAAACAAACTCACCCACTCTCTCAATAATCAGTCACGGGAAAACGAATGTTCTACTTCGGCCACTCCCGAACAGGCGCACAAAACATGGCCACATAAAGTCATCACTATCAATGGAGTCCAATAGAAATGTGTGGACCACAGGATATGGAGTTTGCACTAAGCGACCTCTCAGCGACCTTTGCAGAAACACACACAGCCCTTCGGAAATGTACAAAGAGCAGCCATTTACATTCCAAAAAAATATGCACAATCTGTGCAATATGGCGGCGAGTTTCAGGAAACACAAGTGTCCCAATTTGATGGAATTGGAACAGGAACTTTTTAGTATGGATTGGGGAAAATATCAACCGTGAATGCGATCTAAGCTTGTTGTCATAGGTGGGGAGTAATTGCTTTGTCTTGAACGTGTATATTTTTTGGATGACTTTCACATCGTGTTTTTTTTTTTTAATCTGCTCCTAAAGTTTATAATCTGTGGTGTGGACAGTTCCAAGAGTGGCCTGAGAATGAAAGTCTTACAGCAGAAATGTATCACACGATCAACAAAGCTGAAGATCTAGAAGGCCGTGATCTTTTCTTCACTCCTAGCCCTATGCAACTTTGAGACGTGGACTATACAGCGTCATCAAACAACTAGAACAGTTTTTTAACGCTTCTGCGCGCCATCATGAATCATAAATATAACACCCAATGGCTGGACAGCTAAAAACCAAGAGGTGTTAGACAGCTGATGGTTCCACCAGCAATAGATCGTTTTTAAATTTTAGCGAAAGACCAGATGAGCTGGGCGGGCCACGTCATACGGTTGTACGATTGGAAGAGCACCACGTATCTCACCTCCAAGGCCACCACTTCATTTGTGAGGCAACAAGGGTGAATCGGGCACAAGTCGCCAATATAGGTTTTGAGCTAGTAACCCCAAAACATAAAAAGTGCTAAATGTTGTTCTATTTAATTTTCAAAGAATCTTAAAATGTAGTTCTAGAAATGATAATAGGGTTATAATTGTTCAACCTTTTATAATGTATTTAATGCTCTATGTGGGCGACCTGGTTGCCTCGCAGCAGCTGAAGTTATTGTTCGGAGGGCACTGTTAGTTATTATCCAAATTGGAAATACGATACAATCGGTTAAATCCCCGCTCTGGCCGTGTGGGGTCCTGGGGTAGAACATCGGCTTTCGACGCAGGAGGTTCATGGTTCGAGCCCTTGCGATTTCGCCCCCTACTGGTTGGATCGGTGTCAGTTTAATATGGCTGGCTGAGACGGGAGTCATAACATCCCAGCCCTGTCTCGTGTGAGCCAGCACATAACATTGTCAGACGTCATTCTTGGGACCCACCCACAATGTAGCCTATATAGTGCTGGCTTTGGATGTTAAAATCAACTCAACTTAACTCAACTCCGCTCTGGTCGTCGTGTTTGTCTGTTGTTGTTTTTCTTTTTCTTACTACATGTAGGGTAGTTGTACCGTTGTCAGAAGGCATATAATGTGACAAAACAAGTACCGCGTATCCCGCTCTATGGTTCCGTCGCTGAACATGAATTACAGGTCTTGCGATAGTGGGACCAATAGCCAAACGGAGATGATAGCTTTGAGAATCGGCACCGTTGTCCAATCATAGATCTTCTAGACCTACGGAACCGTTGAGCCATCAGAAAAGTTCATGCTCAAGAGACGTGAATATGTCATCCTTTATCTTCCCGTGGATCGCGAAGTCTATCTTGAGACCTATGAGAAAGCTTCCCGTACAGGGATCCTGATTTCTACATCGGCCGCAACCAAAGAATTCATGTGGAAGAAGAAGTAAAATTTGAAAGTGCTATAATTATCTGACCAAAAAAACAACAACATAAACAAAAACTCTTCTTTATCCCTCACCTGAAATATACATTATTTTATCTAATTAAAACCTTATTTGGGAGCAGATTGAGAGTCCCTCCTCGATGTCCATCGCTCTCTGATACGGTACGGTTTAGGCTCGATTACGACAGCATAGAATATGGATCTGCTAAACCATCATTACATTAAAATTCTAGACACTATACACCAGCAAGGAATGAGCCTCAGCCTCGGGTCCTTTCGCAGCATTCAGATAGAAAGCCGCTATGTGGCTGGAGACTGTCAGAAAAAAAACCAACTATCCTTACAATATGCCGTGAATCTAAAACCTCACCTTGACAATCTTGCTTTTCACACTGTTTTTCATCCATGCATACTAGAAACATTTCAATATTCACCGAGAGCGGTTCCCTCTTTTGGGATCTGTGTTCGGCAGCTTTTTCTTAGAATTACATTCATTAAAAAGTTCATAGCTAATCGACAGTTCCAAGTAAAGGTTGGATCCTCTCTGTCTGACTCTTTCGAGCATGAGCAGAGAGTTCCCCAGGGCAGCGTCCTCTCGCCAATTCTTTTCGAAATGCAATATATGTTCAACAACTGAGACTTTGAAAAACAATGTTAACGGCTCGGGTACGCCGACGGCCCTGTCGTCTGCTGCAGAGCCTCTTCAATTCCAACCATAGAGCGGCAATTTCGGAAATGGGCAGACACAAACGGCTTCAAATTCTACCCCCAGAAAACGATAGCTATTCGTTTTTGTAATAAAAGGAAATTTCACAGGGACCATGATCTCTACATCGATCGCGGCCAAAGATTTACTGTAGGAAAAGAAGCAACATTTTTAGACGCTATCCCCAAAAAAAAAAGAACTCTCCTTTATCCCATACCTGAAATATCTGAAGAAAGAGGGTCAAAAAGCACTTAATCTTATTAAAACCTTATCCGGGACAAAGTGGGGAGCATATAGAGAGTCCCTCTCTGATAGGGTCTAAACTCGATAACGACAGTGTAGTGTATGGCACTGCCAGATCATGTTATAATTATATGTATTGAAATGCTAGGCACTATACACCACCAAGGAGTGCGTATCAGCCTCGGTGCCTTTCGTACTACCCCGGTACAAATAAAGCATTTGCGTAGCTGCAGACGAACCATCCCTGTCAGAAAGAAGAGACAAACTATCCTTGCAATATACTGTCAATCTAAAATCTCATCCTGACAATCCTGCTTTTCACCCTGTTTTCCACCCAAGTTATGTAGAAAAATTCCAATCTTCAACGAACGCGATTCCCTTTTTGGAAGATTAGGGCCTAGCGATAGAGGACGCAGTGAGTCCAAGGTAGAGCGCGTGCTGTCTTATCGGTAGGTCGTGGGTTCGACACCCTTTCTGAATGCCGTTTATACCTCTAGAAAAATTTCTCTCGCACCGTTAGTGTTGACGCTATAGCAGCGTACTGATTCTAGGGCAGACACGCTTTGCCTTATTAGTTAAAAACCCGCGGGATTTTACGATATGATGTGATTATTCCGAATGATTTGGCTGTAAATGCAGGTCCAGATATTAATCTATAACAATTAAAATAAGCAGCATACTTGAATCTTATCATTCGATTTTTGAAGTTTTGTACAGGCATACACTATGTTGATTACAATTAAGAATATTATTCCGGATAAGCTGTAGAGCTATTCGGAATAGCAGCCTTTACGACACGCCTCGTTGTGAATTAGATGACAAATTGATTCCAGAACACGGTTCGTTGATACTGACAGATAGGTACATTGAATAAAACGTTATGTCCACATCACGCATGTGAAGCAATTTTAGAGACCGAAAAGACATGAACTTAAACTGTTGTTTTTTTACTGATTAAATTAAACTGCAAGACTGGCGTTCACTTATTTCTCAAGTAAGCATTGTATTTGTACCATTGTTTATTTTGTTCATTCTCTCGCGCAATTTTTTTAACGCTTGTCTTTATTCAAAGAAAATGAGTACAACTGAAAGCTTATGGCACAGGTAGTATGCCGCTCTGAAAGGGAATACAAACCACTCAATATCAATTCACATAAAGGGATTAATATGTGGGTTGCTTTTAAAAAGGCTATAAGGCTATCCATTGGACTGCGATAATAATCTCCAAATCCAAAGCGAACAACGAATAAAAATTCAATTGTATTCAACTTTCTATTTATGTATGCATGTACGTCTCGTGTATTTCTGTCTCTTCTCTCTCTCTCTCTCTCTCTCTCTCTCTCTCTCTCTCTCTCTCTCTCTCTCTCTCTCTCTCTCTCTCCCTCTCTCCATCCCCCTCTCTCTGTTTCTCTCGCTCGTTTCCTCTTTTTCTGTGACTTTAGGAATCATGACAACATAAAAAACACGCAACAATAGGCATGAACTAAACATTATCATTTAATGAAATGAAACAGAACATGATCTCTTTCGGAGAATATCTTTTTGTTCCCATTAATATGGCATAAAAGCAAATGAGCGAATCAATGAAGAGGAATGAAACGATTCATGTACCTAAAAAACACTGATACAGCGATGTTGGTACAAATACAATCTAAAAGGCTTGTTTGAAACTTGTTTCAATTATTCTTTTTGCCCAGGTACAGTTGAACTTAATACCACATTGTATGAAATTTTTTGATTTGCGTAGTCTAAAAAATTTGCAAACAAGAGATCACCAAACAAATTGTAGGTTTGAGTCGGGGATGAAGTCCGACACACTTTATATTAAATAAAACAAACGAAAAATGTCATAAATGGTCCTCTTAGGAATCATAAGATTGTGATTTCCAGTAGAGTTAATACTCTTCTCCCTCGTCTGCTTCGCCTTCGGCTTCGGCTGAATCCACTCCAACTTCTTCGTAGTCCTTTTCTAATGCCGCCAAGTCTTCACGGGCCTCGGAAAATTCGCCCTCCTCCATGCCTTCCCCGACATACCTGGTGGATGGTGAATTTCAGGGTTATGGTTGTCCAAACAGATATTGGATGAAAAGCGATGAGCAAAATGTGTTGATTCAAGCATAAAACGATTCTTTTTATTTATTGGCTTGCAAAATTAATGAGCATACGTTGCACGCCCCTTCTCTACTTTTCGTTAAATCTAAAACTCCATTCAACTGGCGTATATTACAATCGTCTTCTCTTTTACTAACTGTCAGAGGCACACAAACACATTGTAAATGAGCATTAGGTTACATTCATTTGAGATGATTGTTGCTGATTGTTTCATAATAAGAAAGCTTCATAAGAGGTTTGTATCAATTCTCAGCTCTTGGCCCTGTTTTGTATGAACTCATTTCTAACATAACTTTGCAAGTTAGTCTGTTTCAAACTATAGACGATACATTTTTAGTTACGTTCTACTTCTTTAGTTAATTATGGTCATACTGTATGAATGTAGGAATTGAGTATGAAAAAAGAAGTTGTAGTCAGACCCGTTGCAATCCAGCACTTTAAGCTAGTTTAGCTATAAGTTTGTTTCTTACCAATGAACGAAGGCGCGCTTGGCGTACATGAGATCAAACTTGTGGTCAAGCCTGGCCCAGGCCTCAGCGATGGCGGTGGTGTTGCTCAACATGCAGACAGCGCGCTGGACCTTGGCCAAGTCTCCGCCTGGCACCGCAGTGGGGGGCTGATAGTTGATGCCCACCTAAATGATAAAATCATAAGAAATGTTATATATTAATTTTATGAAAAGAATAAACATTTGTGGTAGTTTAAAAGTGTGATGCTTCTGTACTTATACTTCCTATCCAGCTGTTAAACCAAATTGCAGAATTTTGCTGGGAAGATGCTTGTTTAGAGGTGAAGATTAGAGGTAGCATTTCTGGGCTCTATCTCGTTTTCGTTGTTCTTTTTACTTTGGTATGCCATTCTTAATATTAGTGGAATAATTGGTAAATTGCTCAAGAACTTAACCAACGAAACTCCAAAAATAAAAGAATCGAGTCACGCTTGTATCAATTTCAGGAATCGACAGAGCACAATAGACCAAAATGCCCCCCTTTACCTTGAATCCAGTTGGGCACCAGTCCACGAATTGGATGGTCCTCTTGGTTTTGATGGTGGCGATGGCGGCGTTGACGTCCTTGGGGACCACATCACCACGGTACAGCATGCAGCAGGCCATGTACTTGCCGTGACGGGGGTCACACTTCACCATCTGGTTGGCTGGCTCGAAGCAAGCTGTGGTGATCTCAGCCACAGACAGTTGCTCATGATATGCCTGTTGAAGAAGGTCAAAGACAGCTTTAGATATGAACATGCCAAGCAATCAGTCTAAAGGGGATATTGAATCAGTTCTAAAATAAGTTTGCCCCAATGTTGCTTGAAATTGAATGAATAGCGGATAAAACATAGATGCAAACGTAAGGAAGCCCAGGTTTAAATGTTGTGTTTCTAACTTAGAAAGATAATATGCAAGTTAAGTTAGTTTAAGCCTCTTGATTCCATGTGGAACACAAGGCCACAGTTTCTCTACCCCACTGAACTCGGTTATGGCTGATCCTTTTCAGCTTGGCCAATGTGGTACCAACAGCTTTTCCTAGGGCTTTCACCCGTGGACGTCATGATTTGCACAGAAGAGGAATTTTCCTCAACCAAGCTGGTTTTATGGATATTTGTTGCGATTTATTCTACAGTTTTTTTTTTAGTTCCCAACCTTCAACCTGTAGGGCCAGTGATGGCTCTTAGACTGGCCTCTACCTGTCGAGCTGTCTGACTTGGGTGACCCTACCAGGAGACGAATCTCCAGCCATCATGGCCTTATAGATCATTGAGACACGCAATCCTCACATCTAGCGGCGAGGTGTCACTCTTTAGACCCAGGAAAACATCCCTTCAAACTTTCGCTATATATCTGCTAGTTACACATTATTATTTATTAGGTGTTTCTCACCTTCTCGGCCGAGATGACTGGGGCGTAGGTGGCCAGAGGGAAGTGGATACGTGGGTAGGGCACCAAGTTGGTCTGGAACTCGGTGAGATCCACGTTGAGGGCACCGTCGAACCTGAGGGAGGCTGTGATGGAAGACACGATCTGGCCAATCAGACGGTTCAGGTTAGTGTAGGTGGGCCGCTCGATGTCCAGGTTGCGCCGGCAGATGTCGTAGATGGCTTCGTTGTCCACCATGAAGGCGCAGTCCGAGTGCTCCAGGGTCGTGTGGGTCGTCAGGATCGAGTTGTACGGCTCCACCACGGCGGTCGACACCTAGGGTAAGCAATATTAGGTGATAATTATATTTGTAAACAGTTCACAAATATATATACTATATATATGTAAATATTTTAGTATAATTTTCAAGCACTGCATAAGCTGTTTCCAAATAAAAAGAAATCAATATATTTTATATGTTCATTTTTAAGTATGACACGTCCTCTCGGAGATACAAATTATGTGTTAATTTTATCAAAGATTTTATTAGAGATGAGAGAGTCAATGAAAATGACCTTTCAGCTGACAATCAATGTCAACTATCCCCAGTATTTAAGATAAAAAAAAAGTCTCATGGTATGTAGATCAACCGGATAAATAAGAGGTTTTAATTAAGTTTTTTATGAAAGAAAAAAGCCCAATCAAATATATCCGCATCGGTCTCAGCATAACCAGCAGGCCCATACAAATTGTGGTGTACCTGGGGCGCGGGGTAGATGGAGAACTCGAGCTTGGACTTCTTGCCGTAGTCCACAGACAGACGCTCCATGAGCAGGGAGGTGAAGCCGGAGCCGGTGCCGCCACCGAACGAGTGGAAGATGAGGAAGCCCTGGAGACCGGTGCACTGATCAGCGAGTTTCCTGATGCGGTCGAGGACCAGGTCCACATGTTCCTTGCCGATGGTGTAGTGACCACGCGCGTAGTTGTTGGCGGCATCTTCTTTACCTGTCACCAGCTGCTCAGGGTGAAACAGCTGGCGGTAAGTACCAGTTCGAACTTCATCTGTAATGGGACCGGAATAAAATATAAGACTTCACCGAATGTAAATGATCGTGGATATCATAAAATTATAGATTGCCTTAGCTTTTGTTTTTCTGCCGGCGGGAATATCATAAAATTATAGATTGCCTTAGCTTTTGTTTTTCTGCCGGCGGGATAGAGCAAAATCGATGTATTGAGCGAATTGTGTACCGGCATTAGGGAAGAACAACAATATAGGCGTCAAAACATGAAAGACAACTGTAAATTGTGTATGCATTTTGAAATGTGCTTCAAAATCAGACATGATGTCTATATCATAGTAATGGGGACTTTTGAAAAATAGATTTCTTTATTCTTGTTCGTCTCTTTTGTTGTTGTTAGTTTTTTTACGTCAGCGTACAATCTGGAATTTAAAAAAGACCTCACCTACAACAGTGGGCTCGAGATCGACAAACACAGCGCGGGGCACGTGCTTGCCAGCTCCAGTCTCGCTGAAGAAGGTGTTGAAGGAGTCGTCACCACCGCCGATGGTTTTGTCAGAGGGCATCTGACCATCGGGCTGGATACCGTGCTCCAGGCAGTAGAGCTCCCAGCAGGCATTGCCCATCTGGACTCCGGCTTGGCCGACGTGGATAGAGATACACTCACGCTGGGTACAGGAAAACAAGATAATACAATTACGTTTGAGATAGACACACAATTTAGCCTGAGAGACCAATTCTAAAATCCGGTGTAGACTAAAAGGTAAAATCAATTGCGAAATAATTTTAAGAGGAAACGGCTATTATGTAGTATATAACCGTGGGATTAAATGTATACGATTAAAATAAATACCTGTAACAACTTTCCATGCCCTCTTAAAGAATACATTTGTACTTTAGTGGTTTGTGATTAATTTCAGGGTGGCAACACATTTTTTTTTGCCGAAAAGATTGTTTGCAACAATGACAATTTCCTTCCGAAGGTTGTGAAACTGTACTTTAAATTGGGAAATAAAATGAACCAGAAGCACGTCAAAGCATATAGCTGTGTTTGAGATATATGTAATTTACTTGACTCGAAATATAGCACGTCAAGCAACACTTTTCATAATTTTCGACATAGATAATGCGATAAACACGTAAGCTCTATATTTTTAAGAAATGGGAAATTCTTTTAAAGAGAATAAATATATTACACAAAAGAGAGGACCGAGGACAGAGTTGGGTTGAGTTGGCTTAACGTCCAACGTCAGCACTATATAGGCTATATTGTGGACGGTACCCAAGACAGTTAGACACCCCAGGTACACACCCCCGCCCCCCCCCTCCCCTGGACCGGGGAGAACATTCCTGACAGAGACAAAAGAATAATAGAAATATAAACACTTCTGCGCAGGAATTATAACAATAGCTGTCTTTATGAGTGTTTTGACTGAAATGGAAAACAAATAAAACAAAACAAAACTATTACCAATTGCCGTTTGCCATGATTTTGAAAGCATGTAGTAATCCTACTATTCGTCTACATTTTTTTATAACTCGAACATAATCGCTATCCGTTTTTCATGTCAACTCGCACAGTGGATATACAAACAAAAGAATAATGTAGGTTACTTTATGCATTGCATTGGCTTTTTGCCGGCCCAACTTTCTAGCAGGGAAAACGACAGAGCATGCGCAAATCGAATCGGACCCACGTCCGCCGTGATAGTGAGTTTTATCGCGTGCCTCGCTTTCGAGGTGAGTCAGACCAAATTCATGCTAGCACACAATCGCGCGAACCTGTAACGCCGCCCCAGGCCACTTTTTTCTTTTTTCCGTAGGCTCTCTCTACATCCCGCGGGCTTTCAACCAACATTCATAGCTGCTAGTGCTAGACCCATTAGAACTGTGTGTTTTCCAGAAGAGACGGATCTTATAGAAGCTGTTACATGGATAACGTTGAAGGTTGCTTGTTTGAAAAAGGGTTGGGCAGTGAAGTAGTGAATTATGAAAAAATACTACCTTGTATTGTACATTCCGAAACCATATTTTATTCCATTTAACCTTTCCGTATTTTTCTCTCTTTTTTTCAATCTTACTCCATCTAACCATACTAAGCTTATCTTCTATTGAACTGGTAGTGGGTAATTGGCATTATGCTAGATTTACATGTGTTCGTTCTTCATACAACTACCTTTCTCTGTGTCTGTGTGTCTGTGTGTCTGTCCATCGCTGTTTGTCTGTCTTTGTCTGTCTGTCTCTCGGCCAGTCTTTCCCTCTATCTCTCTTTCTATTATCCCTTGGCATGTCTGTCTGTGTGTCTGTGTGTGTGTCTATCTGTCTGTCTCTATCTATGCCTCTCTCACTCCCTCATTTTAAAAAGAATTGTAGATATTGCCCATAGAGCAAACACTAATCTATTAAAACTGTTAGCTATTACATAACAACCTGTAAAACTATGTCTTCATTACAAATAATATTATTGTAACGATCGTGCTTCAGTAGGCATACGCTACGGTACGGTGCAATTTTCTGATAAGCAATCAACTAATGAATGTGATAAATGCCACGTTCTAATTTGCTATTCACACGCAAGTTGCGAGCGCACGCCGACTTGCATAGACGGTAATTACAGTATGCTTTTTTGTGTCAGTAGTGAAGTTAGGCATGAGAAAATATTTTCAATGCACAAAGCTATAATACCCCCTCCGCTTTTTGTTGTTGTTTCACCGACAATAATATTCTATTTTAAAGTTAATGTTTTGAGAAACTACAAACAAAAACACACAATTACATGTAACAAAACTACAGACAACACATGCCTCTATATACATGGGACCTTGGAATGATTTCCTAAAAATAATATAACGAGGGGATTAGTTTACCTTTAATTAACATTTGCGTAACATCTGACTTGATGATAGCTAGATAATAGCACTATAGACATTCTTGCATACTGAATGAAAGCATCTGATCAAAGAAAGCCTTGAAAGGTTTTACTAGACTATTTGCAACAAGTTATATACAAGGATCACTATAGAGCACCATATATGGACGTTTATGTAGTTAATCCTTTTAATTTTAAATCGTTATTCAAATTTTTAAAAGTATACTCACCATTTTTTATGAAGATGTTTTGTTCTGGATGGGAGCTGGTGGTACTTTTTGTTACACAGTAGAAGCTGAGGCAAACCTCACTGCGACGTTAGGAGTCGATCGTGAGTAAGAACCAAGTGAATCTGCTGGAATGGTGTGCTCACCCACAACGCTGCGTATTTTAAAAACTGACTGGCCGCTCAAGAGAACGGAACCGAGGCTTCTGATTGGTTGGCGATTGGCGCCGGCATCATGAATATTAAATCACACTCAGATTAGAACAGAAGATAATAATAACTCTGTTTAGCTGGTTAGAATTAGTGTATCAGGAATATCAAAAGACCTTTTACATTTTGTGCGCATGAAAAGGTGTAAAAAATAAAAATAAAAGAAAAAAAAAGGGAAAATAAGCAAGCAAAACCAAACAAAACAAAACAAAAAAAACATTTATCTTTAAACCAGTCATATGTGAGAGGATCCTTCCCTTTCTTTTTTCAGATAAAAATATGACAATTGGTGTCCAAAATATATAATGAACAGATACAATAGAAACTCGGGGGACAAAATTAGGCATAGTATTAGATGAGCCAGAAGTAAATTGGGTTCTGAAACAAGATTTAACCAAGCTCTGAAAGACACGAGAGGGAAAAGATATTTGCTGCGCTGTGGATGGGGTCGATATTTTGTTATCCAACCCTAGGAGAATGTGTGCCTACGGTGTACTAGGAGGAACACTGAACATTTATTTCCTTTTAATTGTTTATGTTTGTTTCCACGCCTCTCTTGCTTTTTTCAACATTTTTATGATACAACGCTCTCCACAATTTTCTCTCCTTTTTCTTTTATTTCTTTCGTTGTACATGTAACATGTTCAATGTCTGTCCTAAAAATTTTAATATGCACGCTCCAAGAAGGGGCCAGGAAAATCTTATAAGAGTGATACGGCGGCTGTTCAATTTATTCAGCACGTCTGTTGCTATCGGCAACGGCTACAGATTGGTACATATTTTTGGCACAGGGTGTGGATAAATTATGTAGATGTAAAAAAATAATACGAAAAAAAAGCTATCTTTTAGCCAATCAATACTCCTCAACATAGGTTTCGTTGGGAGTGTCCGCGTTCCTCTATCGTCGCCTCGTCTCTTTTGTTTTCCGCTGTACCCCATTAACTCCTTACGAAAAGTTATATATAAAATCTATCTATCTATCTATCTATCTATCTATCTATCTATCTATCTATCTATCTATCTATCTATCTATCTATCTATCTATCTATCTATCTATCTATCTATCTATCTATCTATCTCTATCTATCTATCTATCTATCTATCTATCTATTTACTTATCTCTACATTATTCTTGTATGCGTACAAAGGTATGTGTTTCTAAATAATAATTATGTATCTTTTATAGTGTATAATTTCAACAGCGTTACGCGTGAATGTAAAATGTTTATTTTATTTAGTTGTTTTTTTTTGCTCTTGTACATATGCATAACTTATGTTGTGATATTGAATCAAATGTATAATTGTACGACTAAAAGAATTTTCCCTATGGGATAATG